>JAVQJL010086936.1:0-26851 GCA_036024295.1 Nannoperca obscura
GTCCCCCCTCACCGCCCCCCACTGCGCCCCCCCCCATCAAGTTATCACACACACACACACACACACACTCACACACACACACACACACACACACACACACACACACACATTAAAGTGCATGTGAACTATGATGGGACATGCATGTGTAGACACACACATATTTAGATCATTATTGATTAACTGACTGTTTCATTGACATTATTTGCCTTTTAGACCTTTAGGCCTATTACAAAATCGATTGATTCTGATTACCTTTATTGAGAAATATCTTTAGCAAGCAAAGCAGTTCAGAGACAGTGACAAACTGCAGTGTCACGACAACTTAAACTTGACACACTTGCTGTCAGACTTGACATTCTACACAAATTCACACACAACTACATTTAAAGCAAAGTAAGTTTTTTTTATCATGTTGTTTTATGTCACGACATTTTATAATCCATGGCACTATTTTCTTTACACAAAGTGTATTAGGTTGTTTAAGTCACCAACACTATTCGTCAAATGTTAACTTCATATTTTTACTTTAGATTTCTCCTTGAGATTCATACTCTTACACAGTTTTTATTTTTGTTGAAAAATAACTAACCATGGCCACTTTCAAACTGCCAGTATACATGATCTCACTTGTTTTTATTTCCCCTCATTAGACTACTTTTATTTGCAGTCTTGGTATGACTTGGAGTCTTTGGGGTGGGTTTCCTTTTGCCAATAAAAGCTTGTGTTATGAAAAAGGAATTGCAATGAAATGATCCTGTGGTGTATATTGGTTTGTGACCAACAGTAGTAGAAGGAAAATGCGTGAAGCGTCATTCTCAGGGTAATGGTATCCTGACCACAAATTGTCAAGTTCAATCAAAGGAAACTTTGGCCAGAGCTGTGATTCGGCAAATTGAAAAAAAATATCAGAGCAAAACCAAACTGAATACAAGTACAAATTAAATCTTTCTCAGGTGTTGCCACATGGATTCATGTAGTGATGTGTTATTGTGCTGCACATATATAAAAAGCATTTTACTATTTATATGAGATTGTAAGGTTTGATGTTTATAGACATCCATTACTCACACTGCATCACACTACAGTGGAAGAATTCTTCATTGTTCCTCCAGCATGATAAAAGAGAGGATACACATTTTGCAGGGAGGCAGATTAGCAGGGTGATATACAAGAAATAGATGACGGCCCCTGCAAGAGGGAGCCACTTTCTGCAGTCACCTTGAACTAAGCCATCAACATTGAATCTGCTGAAGACAACACAGAGGGGAGATGACACAGAGAGGAGGAGGGGAACAGAGGGATGGATTTTGCCCATTGTGAGAAAGACAGAGAGAACTGATTGACTGAACATATAGTCAGGCTAAGACCATATTGTATGAGAGAAAATATAATACATGAAAGAAATATTACTCAAGCCAGAAAACATCAATTTTCTTCTCGATGTGTGGCTGATTTCTGGTAATTATCAATTGGCAACCCACAATTTTGCTGTGAGCTGGAGTGCTGTAATGGTCAGATATTCATCATCAGTGTCACACTGGTAAAGAAGTTGGGAAACCTATAATTTCCCTTAATCATAGTCCACATCAAATCCATCTACGATCTATAAGTTTGGCTGCAATGTGTTTGAGAGAAATAAAAGTGTGACTAACTACAGGTGAATAAAGTGCTAGTGTTAGGTTTTGCACTTATCTCTGATACTCTGTTGTGCATTTCACGTGCTGGCTTATGCACTAGTCATAAATACAAAAGCATTCACATTTAATTGCACAGGCTACATGTTGTTGCTACACAACATAGTTTTTGGGATTACCCATAAAGATGGCTCTCCTGGGAGGCCACACTGGCATTGAAATGGGAATTTGGGGCATCTGGCTCACATACGGCGACACCACAGTACTGGAGCTGCCGTGCACTGCCACTGTGTGGCGTGAAGGAGAGGGGTTTTCAGTGTGTGTGTGTGTGTGTGTGCAAAGCTTTCTTCAGGCATTTCATTCTGTGATTTTGCACTTTGTAGTTACTCACACTGTGCTTAAAATGAACAGTCAATGTTCAGAAACACTGTCGCTGACAGCAAAACAAAAACAGTGCAGTTCTTGTCCCACGTGGCTGACCCATTATGTGTGTGTGTTTTGTGTAGATGCATACACGCTGGAATGACGTTTTCTGTTTTGAAAAACTATTCAGTTTGCTGCCAGACTTGACTTTCTAGTTTAAGCTTTAGCCGTTAAAAGACTTAACAGAGATTAAAGGCGAGTGACAGGGAAGTCACTTTCTAAATGTAGATGGGAGGTCAGAAGAACAGTAAAACAGACACACAGAGGGTTCAGATGTTTTAGCCGCTGTTGTTAAGGTAAGTCTGCATTTTGACACAAAAAAACAGATAGTTTATTAGACAAAAAAACTGTGTATGTGTTGTTGTTTTCAGATGAAGTGTATGGGTTAATGCTCCATCTACTATGACTCTTCTTTAGGTATCAACTTACTCAAAATTGAACAAATTGCTCTTTACATTTTGTCTTCCATTCATCACTTTACTGTTCAGGGCAAGTGTCTAGTGAACAAGCTGGCTGGAGAACTTAAGTCTTTGATGATGCAGTTTTACAGCTAATCTTATTCTCATGTACTCATGTACTGCAGTAAAGAGTAAAGATCAGAGAGATGTTTGGTTGTTTCAGTATCAGATTCTCTCAATATCCATCCATCAGTCAGTGTAAGTAAAGTAACTGTAGAAACAGTCAGTGTTTTGGTAGAACTGGTATCCTATAGACACTGTATCTCGTATTTATAGCAGATTAACTCCCACATGTATTTCACAACAATATTTCATAACCTAGGGACTGAGCCAAAACAGTGTTGACTAAAGCATCAGATACAGATGTGTGTCCGTGCAAGTATCAACCGGTGTCATCTGACAGGACTGTGCTATAAGGGTGCTTTTGTGTTACTGTACATGTGATAGCCATGCCCTTTTTGACCCAGAGAAGGAGCTGTGTTGTGTGCAGGAGAGAAGAGTCTGTGGATAGGACAATGCTAACTTGGCTAAGGTGCACAAGGTTGTCTCATGTTGCAAACCCAAATGAACTGCACTCAACTAGAAACGACAAGTAACTGACACCTAACCTACAGTATCCCTGTCAGTTTGACTCACTGGGCCTAAACAGAAGAGAAAATAACTAAATCAACCCTAATGAAACCAAATATAGCTTAAATTAAATAAATAATTATAGTTAAATTCTGTTTTATTTTTTTTACCCTGAAGATAACAATTATGAGACATGGAGGCCACTGTCCCTGTCTGTGACTTATCATTGCTGTCAATGTGCAGATGATAATGTCTATGACTTTACATGGATATCTGTGAATTCTAGCAGCCAGCAAGTCTGTCAGGATGCTGGTCTAATCTGCCCTGCTGTCTGGGAGCCCCAGCAGGTTGCCATGGGAGATAAGAGATGCAGATGTTGTTGCTGGGCCCTCCCTCTATAGGTAAACGCAAAATACAGACAGAGAGAAAAAATAAAGAAATCAGAAATCAGGCAGAGAGGAAAAGAGAAAGGACAGTAGCGTTAGGAGAGAAGAGAAGACAAAATAGCATAGCAAGGCATTTTGATAAAAGAGATGGAATAAAAAAATTTGACAAATACAGACATCCAAGTTCTGTTTTAGATTGACGGTTAAGCAGAAAGACAGACAGGTATCTCTTGTCCTTGCTCTTGTCTGGTCCCTGTAAGGAATATAGATGATGACTGAACACACTGTCAGCGCTGCAGGATCTCACCCGGGACGATCTGCATCAGCCTGTCTTTTAAACTGTCGCAGTCAACTGTCTGTGACGACGTACCGCTCACACCTCGATAGATCAAAAGACAAAAAAAAAAAAGGCTAAAGCTGCAAAATCTGCTTTTCAGGAGATTTCAGGAGGCCTCCTTCCTTTCATCCTTCCTTGTCACCCTCATAAGATCCCATAAGAACCACAAAAGCACACCTCTTGGTAAAGTGCAGGTGGCTGAGAGTCACTTTGTTGCGATCTAACAGATATATATACAGCTGTGCGTATTGTTGGGCTGGCTGTCTGGTGTTGACTCACACAGCGCTGTATCAGATTACAACATCTTTAACTAGTAAATATTGACTCCTTGACATGCTCTGTAAAGTGTGAGTGGTTCTGTCTGCAGTGGGAGTGGTAATAATATATTTCTTTGGCTTACATGTAAGTGCAGGTAACAGAGTATAGGGAATATCATCAGTTATTCACAGGAGTGCTGTGTGTATGTAGTCAACTCAGTTTTTTACTGCTAGAATACAGAGATTCAAATGGCTATAGCAGTTAATCGCCTTTTTAGACTTTCCTGGTTAAGGAGCAACGGTTCATGGGTAAGGCATTTATTTCCTAGTTCCTTTATGGCGCTACTGAATGTGCAGCATCCAGGCTGGAGCAGTGTAACAGTTCATGTTAGTGTGTGGTATTGGCTGTCAAAGTAATTCAAAGAAGGTTATTCTTGTTAATGTTATTTTTTCCATTGAAAGCAGGTCTTCATTGGTTACATTGTGAGTTAACATCAGCGTACTGTGTAGTAGTCATTTAAAGAGGAAGCACAGCACTGTGAATTTCTTCCTATAAACCAGACTTTTCTGTTGATCAGGAAGTTTAATTTGGTGCCATGAACTGACATCTTCCGTGTGTGAGCGCATGCATAGTCTACACCGCCCTGCACAAATGTTCACGTTATATATGTGTATAAATGTGAGCACAAAGACACAAAACATGCAGGCCATTATCACCCTCACAACTTGTTTATGTGATGAGGTGGAAGCCCTGGGGACGTGGATGTGTGAATGCACTCAAGGATGCATGCGTTTGTGTGAGTGTGTGTTACTTTCTGAGGAAGTGGTTGCTTATCAGTGTGTGTGCATGTGGGTGTGAGAGGCTGATGGGAAAGTATCTCCCCTGCCCTGCCCTGTTGACTTAGCTAAGTTTATACTGTGGACAAGAGTCATACGCAGTGAGCTTGCTGGCAAGATCTGCTGCAACACCAGTGTTACAGATGTACAAGCTTTAAATTCAGAGATTTTGGTTAGTGTTGAAACACTTGTATGAGGTGTAAATTAGAGCCAACAGAAAGGTGACAAGCTGTTATACTGACTGAACGTGTGTTTTACATGTTTTGTAATCTTCTTCTGTGTGTTTCAGTCTGCAGAGTTCTTTGATATGCTGGAGAGGATGCAGGTATGAAATTATAATTAATTATTTTCTTTCCTGTGAATCCAGTTTCTTTCTCTGCTGTAATCCTGTAGTTTGTACCATTTAGCAAAAGTTGCATACGTGCAGTGTAACTGGGTAAAACTTCGAACAGAACATGAACATACTGTGAGATGGTGTCAGTCCTCTCTCTTTTTCTATGACCACAGCCACGTTTAACGTATACAAGGATGAGACAGCCATTGCTGATTCAATCAGTTTAGGTCAGCCTGCTGTGTTCAGCCTGTTGCTCAGATTGGATAATGGGCATTCGGGGGAAGAATAGCACTTCAATTATTTTTTTATTAAAAGTCTCTCTCTCTCTGTATGCAATCACTTTGTGCCCCCCACTGGCAGCTAAGAGCACAGGCTTTGAGTAGCCTGAGGACAGATTAGGGTTATAAAAAGGGAGAAGAAGAGGAGAAAGAAGGTTGGAGGAGAACTGAAAGGCACAGAAAAAGAAGGAAATATTGATTTGTGGTTCTCGATGAGATTACCAAAATGTGTGAATCGTGCCAGATCTCACTGGAAATGTTCAGTTGAGATTAAATTACCTTGACTTTTAGGGCAGCTAATCAAACTTGCTTTGCATAGATACTAACAGCAGTCCAGTAGAACTGACTAGTCACTGAAAGGAATGAGTTAAAGACAGTTGAGTCATACATTTCCTTAAAAGATTAGTCTGCTTATATTCTGTATTTTCTTATTATCAAAATCCCATGAAAAAGACTAAAACCATCAATGAATTTTTCCTAATAACAAGTATTGATTGTGTAGCTTATCCTAGCAATACTAGAATAAACATGGGCACTGTAGTTTCACATACATCGTCTTGCTGCTGTAATTACTCACTAGAGCAATTCATGTGTATTAATCCACTGTTAAAAATAGTGCCCAGTTGTTTCTTAAAAATAAAACTATATTTGAAACCCTTTTGAAGTTGAAAAGTTCTTGTTTTTGGTCTTTTTATGTTGGCAAAAAAAATAAGGGCAGAATTATCCCTTCATCTTGAATCATGATTTTCCCTAAGTAATACAAAAGGAGAAAGGTGAAAAAGATGCAGTAGTGCAGGCTGACTGAAAATATCAGTAGAGTTATTTGGAAAGTGTGACGGGTGGATGATAGTCAGTCAATGCAGCCTGATGATCAGTCCCACATACACACACAAAGAAACCGTGCGCCTCATCCATATTTTCTGAACGTCGACCTGCTTTCTTGAGCTCTGACTTCACATTTGGAACCAAGTATTCAAAGTCTGCTTCCATACTCTAATCTGGATGGTACTGATGAAGGTCACCTTTTTGATCCCAATCTCTTCCTTTGCCTCCTTTCTTCTTCCTCTCCTATTATCGCCCCTTTCCACCTCTTTCTCCTCCCTCTCCCTTTGTCCCCTTTTCATCTCTCTGTCTATGACTGAAAATGTAAGTCTCTTCAGAGCATCTTTGTGATCAGTCTCACATTGTTGACAATGACTCCCCAGTGACTGTAACAGCTGCTGCTATCAATATGCACTCAGACAGACACACACACACCACTACAGACTAGACTGAGAAGTGAGTCTGTACTTGTACGGTTGAAATGACTGAATGAAATGAAATGATTTTTGGGATGATTGGGGGTGTAAGAAGTGATGATAGTGGTGTGTATGTTCAGCACTCTGGATCCCCCCTACACATGTTCACTTCCTCATGTGTATGCTCAGCTTTGTAGACAAGATGTTCCACTGGGCTTGGACCATAATTGGGCAATTTAATCCATGTATACCGGACTAGCTTTTCAAATCTGCATATACAAAATTCTGTCCTGTGTCTCAGTTCTGCTGTGTCCCAAAAAAAGGCAATGCCAGATAAGAGAAAGGAACACTTAGCTCGTCTGGAAGCTGAATTCAGAGAGAGAGGATGACTAAGTGTCTGTATTACCTGTGTGTGTGTGTGTGTGTGTGTGTGTGTGTGTGTGTGTGTGTGTGTGTGTGTGTGCAGAGCAGTGCATTAGCATGTATGACTCACTCAGTTGTCATCTGGAAACAGAGACAGTGAGGTATGAAAAGGAGAGTGCCATGTTCCAGGACAGTTTTTAAATGCATAAAAATAAATGGAACTTGCTTTTTGACCCTTGTGCTTTTCCATCCTCACGCTGCGTGCGGACACTAATAAGGTCCCTAAAGTTGAAGAGACCAAAAAATGGAAGGTGTGACCAGACACCAGACACACACCTGTACACATCTCACCAGTTTGTGTTGTTATGTCCTCCAATTCCCTGCATGTTTGCCTTCATCACTGCTTCATCATGCCTCCTGATTTGCTCTGCAGTTGTTCTTGTCAGCCTATGAGGGATTCAGAACACCCCTGTGAATGCTTTTCAAATTTTTCTCAGGGCTTTTAATGTACAAAATCAATAGCCTCCTGATCTGATTGATTATAAGTTGAATGAACTCCAAATGTCAATTGATCCGCTCTGGACTGCCAGTATCCTGACTCCTGCTGCTGCAGAATACAAATGCCTGGCTGTCCGTAGCGCTGCGCTCTTAGCAGTGCAGACAGGCCTCAGCAGTATTTAGAGGTCATACAGCTGTGCTACACCAGCAGCCTGACAAAAGACTACATGCCCATAACAGTTCTTAACCCCTGGCCTTCTCAATCAAAACATCTCTGACATCATCAAGCAGTGATACACCCTCATTGACGTTTGTTGATGACTGTTGGCTGTTGCATTATCACCTGAGAGTCCATATGACGTGTTGTGTTACCTTACTGTTCCTGTGATTGTGGCTCTGCTTGCAACTGTCTCATTGTGGTGAAAGTCAGTGAAGTTCACTTGTGTTAAAAGTAGGCCTTCTAACAGTGTGTGTGTCCTCTGTTTTACAGGATGACTATATCCCCTACCCACGGATAGAAGATGTGAGTCATTTTTCACTCATGTAATATACTCATAATACAATATTACATGCTTACAATTATTACATGCTTAACAGTCTTGCCCTATGGAGGTGCAATTTTGGAGAACTTTGCATGTACCAGACCCAGTGCTATTACATTTTATCATATGTTTGATAGTATCTAATTCGCTTCCTCCCTGCTTCCCTTCTGTCCAAGGTCTTGGAGAAAGGTGGTCCATACCCCCAGGTCATCCTGCCACAGTTCGGAGGTTACTGGATTGAGGATGTGGAGGCACCAGCAGGGACCCCCTCCTCCTCAGAGTCCAGTTTTTGTGAGGAGGAGGATGGAGGAGAGGGAATGAGCCCTGGTGGGGGGCATAGCTACCGTCTGGAGTGTAACAGCACAGCCCGCGCTTACCGCAAACACTTCCTAGGCAAGGTTAGTCAGTTTCTCCTTGTGTTCACTAGCAGTGAAAGTCTGTTTTTGTGTCTGACCTAAAATCTCTCTCTCTCTCGCACCCTCTTTTCTACACTCATATATCCAGGAACACATGAACTATTATTGCACTGGCAGCAGCATAGGCAACCTCATCATGTCTCTGAAACACGAGGAGGCTGAGGGACAGGAGTTCCTACGCATCATGCTCAGGTACAATAACAGAAATGTCTAATATCAACACTCCATCCTTAATGTTGAGTTTCACCCTTTTATGTACAGTCCATATTTCTCGTGAGTCCAGGCTATAAAAGTCCGTCTTTAATGTCTCTGCTCTCCTGGTGTGCAGGCTTTCTTTGTCCTCTTGTTGTCTGATGTGTTAGATTGTTCTCCTTGTTCCTGTTAGTGATGGGCCATACCAGCAACTAGGCTTTTTAATCCAATGCCAAGAGCCATTCTAGCAGCTCTGTGAGGCTGTAAAGTACTTGGGCACAGTGGTGCTTTGAGCTGATCAACATGCTCAAAATGACAATGCTAACATGATCATATTATACAGGTAAAATGTCCACCATCTTAGTTTAGTGTGTTAGTATGTTAACATTTGTTAATTAGCAATAAACACAAATACAGCTGAAACTGATGGTGATGGATACACCAAAGAATTTGAAATTTGGAGTGCAGCTAGATGATCATCAAAGTTATTACAAATCATCCTGATGGTAACATAAATGTCTTTACCACATTCTATGACAATCCATGCAAGAACATTCCAATCAGAGCCAAACAGTCTAATTCATGGTGGGGCTAGGAGTAAAAGTCAGGAGGATTCATCCTCTGGGGACTATGAATGTCTGTACAAAATGTCATGGCAATCGATCCAATAGTTGTTAAGATACTTCAGTCTGGCTCAAACTGGTGGACCAACAACTAACAGACAAATGGGTTTGGGCATTATTCCTCCTTTCTCCTTCGTTGCTGTTCTTTGTCATGATTAACTCTGAACAGATTTGTGTTGCTGTAGTGGACAGCTTTCCTGCCATTGTCACAGTTGGTGACATTTTCATTAACAGACGAGAAAAACAACGAAGTAATGCTGTGTCGATTTTCTGTTGTGGGCGCTGCAGAGGGGGCAGTAGGTGATGGCTAATCTCCTCTTTGACAGGTTACAGCAATAATGTCAGTAATATCGCCAGTATCTCTACATTTGGTATCGATCAGCCCATCACTAGTTGCTGTCTTTCTTCTCTGTTTCTTTATTTCCTCTGTTGAGACTTGCTGAGACTGATCTCATCATGATTATAGACTTTCCCTGATTTCACATGGTCAGTGTATTGCATATAAACTAGGTGTTAGCTAAAACTTCAGGAGTCAAGAAATCTTTTTGATGGAACAAATCTACAATCTATCGATCTTACAAGCACAGCTCCTCTTCTCGGTCTGTTGCAGATCAAGGATCAAAACAGTCCATGACAGGATCTCTTTAGCAGGCATCAACTTGCTGCCCAGTGTACCCCAGATTGCCAAGGTAAGATATGGCGTATGGTGTAAGTGCTCTTAACTAAAAGAGGCTGCTTAAGGGAGAAGGATATCGTTTCAGCAGCCTACTGGTCCCGTACTTTAAAGTGACAATAGACAACTTTTTTGCTTTAAGTTATCATTATGAAGTAAATGTTGATTGCACAATATAATGGCTATAAAATAATGACACCATTGGTGTTTACACTGTGGTCTCGCTTTCACTGTGCAATTCTGTCTGCTCCCGGGTACAATCTGCCGGGAAAAAGAAAGCTCAATTCACGGCACACAGGATTTTCCGGTAGCTATTAGTAGCTATGCCCAGCTAGCGGAAACAACCGGAGTAACTGTGAAAAGGGAGAGTGATAAAAAACAAGCATGAATTCAGACTGGCATTCCCTCGATGGAGAGCTGCGGGATTTGAGAGGGTTTCAAACCGACTACCGGGTGTTTTTTACCGGTTATTTCTTGCTTTGGACCAGCCTCGCTACTGTCCAAAACACTACAGCTAGCAGCCAGAAAACAAACCAATTTAGTTCTGTTTTATTAATACAATTACAAATCATAACAGAAGGTATCTCAGTGCACTAAAGAGCAGATAAAGATTTACACCATGAGCAGCACTAGGAGTGTTTTCTTCTTCCACCCCCTTAACCAACCCGTTGTAGTCACTTATACTCAAACTATGTTATTACTCAGTAATAAATTATCACAATGTCACTTTACCTCTTCTGTGAACATGCTTCTTTCGTTGATCGTTTCTTCACAGAAACAATTCCACAGTGCGTCCTGTGTTGTTGGTAGTAGCTAGGCTCTGAGGGAAACTGAAAGCTATTCGCTTGACTTTGCGACAGCGGCGGCCACAATAATACCACTTGGAAACGCTAGGTGGGGGTAAACACTGAAAAGTTGTCTATTGCCACTTTAATCATTTCACTTTTTTTTTTTCATTAACTTTTCCAATGCATAAAAATATTATACAACACTAGACATAAAAATGAAACAAAACCATCTTGTTTGGATATAGCCGCTGGTAAGAGAGACCCATCTCCTCATTAACACAGCTGCAGAGATTCTGGCTGCAGAGTTTAACCCACACAGCCAACATGTTTTTGAGGACTTGCTTCCAAAAGAGAAACAGGGGAACAGTCCCTATGAAGGATGTACATTGAGTTAACTATTTTGATTTATAGGTGGCAAAAAATAAATTTTAACTTATTTGTAAATAGTAAATTTTATTAGCTTTCTAAGTAACCTTTTGTGTGTAAACTCAATGGCATGAAAAAAGTAAGTTTATTTCCCAGTATATATAATGAGATTTCAATCAAATATAGTGAGTCTGTTTTCTTCTTTCAGCTTCTGTGTGACGATGCCACAGGGCTGAAGTTCAACCCTGCCCTGTACCCTCGAGTGAGTTCATCCTAAACTCCCACATTGTGACCTCATTAATAACCAGTCTGACCACATCTCGTCTAACCGATTATAAATGTATTAATCCAAGCTGACACGAGCTACCTTTTCCTTTTCCTGTCTTTCTGCTTCTGCTGAGAGACAAAGGGGGGATGTTGTGTTAAACGTGCCAATGCTACATTCAGTAATAACCTTCATCAAGAACTTTTATTATATTCTGCATGTCCATAAGTATTTCTAGCCCTTTATCTAAGACCTGGGGCATTTTTTTTACATGAATTCATGTAGTGTTTCCTTTTAATTATTTTGTAGGCATCCAATCTTCATTAACATTTCACTTAATGTCCTTTTCTAAACAAGAAAAACAGCACACAACTTATCACATTTCGCCCTCATAAGCCTCCTACCTCTCTAACATCTGCTAGTTCATTATTCAAAACTGACTGATGATACAAGAGGGTAACAACTTCTTAAAATGGATATGATGGATCTGTTTCTCCCTCTGTGAGCCCCGTGGAGGAGTGTGATGGAGCATGCTCTCAGCCTGTGCCTCGGGAAAGGAAACAAAACCCATCTGTGTCTCAGTCTGCAAGAGGCAGCGACAGGATTACTGCCCTCGCTGAGGGCCGTGACAGTTTGTTGCATGTCAGGCTTACGTAACGACGGCCCAATAAATTTGCCCCAGAGACATGTTGGTGAATAGGAAAACATGTTTTCCAAACTACCACAGCAAGAACAAAGTGTGTAACACGTCAAGTGAGATAAGTAACCTCAGTAAAAAGTAGTTGTTTTTGTTTATGTGCAGGGATCCCAGCTGATAGTGGCTTATGATGAACACGAGGTGAACAACACCTTCAAATTTGGAGTCATCTACCAGAAGTTTGGACAGGTGAGTCAATTTTGTCAGTGAATTCCAAACTACCTCACAGACACCATCTGATCGTATACACTGTTTTATCTCATGTATCTTTCGCCCTTTTTTCTATCCTCCATGTCTGTCATGTCTTTCTCTCAGACATCGGAAGAAGAGTTGTTTGGGAACAATAACGAGACGCCGGCTTTCATGGAGTTTCTCAGTACCCTGGGTGATAACATTGAACTCCAGGACTTTAAAGGGTAAGGGATGGAGTAGAAAGCAATTGAGTAAGATACGAGAAGCAGACCAAAGTGCAATCAAAATTTAAATAAAGGTGGCAGGATTCACAAATTTCAAAATAAATAGAAACTGGAGAAAAAGGGTCCACAAGGATCAAAAGAAGGATGCTGGTAAAGTGTACTGCAATAAAGGAGAATAGCAGGGTTTAATTACTGTAACCCTGGAGCAATTTGTTCTGATGTTTCGGCCTCAGTGTGCAATCAGGATAAACTGCTTAGTGAAACAGATCCGAGAAAAGAAAGTGCCACATGGACAAGTAATCAGAGCTTTGTACACTGTATTTATTGTCTTGCAGGCTTTTTCTATTGTGTAACACTTTTACAGTTAGGGAGGCTTTAAATTATAGCTAACACATTATGACAAACTGCACGACACTTTTAGGTGGCACTGGAGCTAGTTAAGCACAAACTATGATGTCTCTGACATTTAAAATACATAAAATGTAATATTATCTTCTTACTGAAGGCTGGAGTCCATGCAGGGAACATGACAACATGTGCTTTCATAATGCGACAGGTTCCGCGGTGGGCTGGATGTGTCCCACGGACAGACAGGGTCTGAATCTGTCTACACTGTCTTCAGACACAGAGAGATTATGTTCCATGTGTCAACCAAGCTTCCCTTCACTGAGGGAGACGTTCAGCAGGTACAAGACTTTAATACTAGCGTAGGCACAATGGATATAGCTAGATCTTTTTGCTCCAATATGTCAGTATTAAACTGTTAAGTTGCGGTTATTGACAATGTGGTGTGCTGTTCTTATTGCTAAATTGCTATTATGTAAGCTGTGGCTAAATGTGAAATCAAATGTTTGCAAGTTATTTGATGTGAAGCCACAAAAACCCTCTTTGGAAAAAAATAAATCTCTTTGTAGACGATTGTTTATGTGTCATAGAAGACTCATAAATTGTGCTGTTGTTTTTAAAGTGTCGTCTGATCTACACAACCACCAAACTAAAATCTGTTGACAACTAATAAATATTTTTTCCTCTGCTTCTTTAGCTCCAGAGGAAAAGGCACATAGGAAATGACATTGTGGCCGCAGTTTTCCAGGAAGACCCCACACCGTTTGTTCCAGATATGATTGCCTCCAACTTCCTGCATGCTTATGTGCTGGTGCAGGTTGAGAACCCCTGTACAGAGCACACAACATACAAGGTACAAACCGGGCCCGTGGGTGCTCTGTAATAAGTGTAAATTAGTAAATCAAACAAGCTGTAAAGAGTGTTTGAAACGGCCAGTAGTCCCTGTCAGCTGAATACTGGGCAAACAACACAAATAACTGCAGAAGCACAACAAAGTTCATGATGAATCACTCATCACTCGCGTTGACGTGTTCTCAGGATTCCCTCAGACTTTGATTCAGCCCTCCTGAAATACACGCTAATAACGTGTGACAATTATTTGTTTTATGTCAACAGGTGTCTGTTACAGCGAGGGAGGATGTGCCTCCTTTTGGACCCCCTCTCCCAAACCCAGCTGTCTTTAGGAAGGTAAGAGACACAGGAAAATATATAATATGCTGAAGTCATAATCTGATCACCGTGACTTGACACATTCAAAAAAGACTTGCGTCTCCACTTTTTGACGTCGACACCAATGACTAGAGACTTCAGTTAGACTTCAACCTTTTGGCTAGATTCAAAATGTATATTAAAAAAGTGTTCGGTGAATCATCTCTTTATTTATCTGACAATGGCAATTCAGTGGCCGCCAATCACGCTGTGCAAGAGAGAAAGCTGCATTAGGCAGGAGATGATACTTTGGATTATCACTTGGACTATGCTGTGCTCAAGAAAAAAAGCGCTGTATAAATAAAATGTATAATTTTTATTATTATTATTACTTTACTTGAATATTTCCATTTTATCCTGAGATTCCAGAGATTCTGCAGCACTCACTGTAAATAAAGCCAGTCATTCTTCCATCAGCCAGAATGACTGGCTTTATTTCAGATGGTTGTCACAAAGAGGAATCTGCATTGTAAAAACAATCTTCAAGATTCGGTTACTTAATGGGACATGATTTGCAGCATATGAGGACAAGGAGAGGATTTGAGGCAGACGAGGATTTATATCAGTGAGGTTGATCAAACACAGTGTGCTGCAATAGTGTAATCTGTATGGTGCTGACAAAGGTCACCTTTTACTTTCCTCATTGTTGCCCCCATTCTTCTGGTTCATCTTATCTCTCTCTCTCTCTCTCTCTCTCTCTCTCTCTCCAGGGTCCTGAGTTTCGAGACTTCCTGCTGACAAAGCTGATCAATGCCGAAAATGCCTGCTACAAATCCGACAAATTTGCCAAACTAGAGGTGACACACGATCGCACAACCACACTCAATTGCCACAGCATGCCTTCAATTGCTGCCCAGCTTCGTCCACATTCGCCTCCATAATCACCATCCTGATGCTTGCCTAAATGAGTTTTGTGTGTGTGTGTGTGTGAACTGATTCCAGGGGCGAACGCGAGCCGCGCTGCTGGACAACCTCCATGATGAGCTGCACAGACAGAGCCAGGCCACGCTGGGTCTGGGCCAGGCTGGAGAGGAGGACAAGATGGAGAATGGGGGACACGGGGGTCTGCTAGAGTCCTTCAAGGTGAACATGAAGCTAGACAAAGTAATATGTGACACCACGTAATCTCTCAGCTCTGTGACATTTATTTAATCACCGTCATTACAGCACAAGAGTGTGAGGCTTTCTTGCTGTAGGTCACTAACTAAATGTCACAGGTCGACAAGACGACTTAAAGTGGTAAAACATCGGTGGCCTTGCTGCCACTTCAAGTGTGTGCAGGCGTGTAGGCATGTGCATTCATCAGTGTGTGTAAAAATGAATGCAATCACTGCTGTGCTTATGTATGTGTAAAAAGTGGTCTCTTTGTTAATCTCAATTATTTTTTATCTTTTTCTCTCATTTGCTACCATAACTCTTTCCGTCGCTAGTCCACAACTAAAGATTAAGCGATGTTTAGAGAACTATTACAATGTGTATTTCCATCTGTGTGTGTAAGAAGAATGTGCGACCGATGTGACAATCTGGCTCTCTCACTCTTCACAGGCGTTATGGACAGCTACTTTGCACTTTCTGCAGTCAGTCCCAGGGGGCGCTGTTGTCATTGCTGTCCTGGCAGTGACTGTGTATTATCTGTCTGCTTTACTGTAAATTCAACAGAGGATCAGCACGTCATTAATAAACATTCTTTTTTGTGGCGTTGTTTGTGTTACTTTCAAAGAACAGAAGTGCTTCATGCTGTTTCTGAAGTAGACAGAACAGTAAAATGTTATATAACAGCTTTTTTATTTCAGTTTTACTGGTTGTAAATAATTATGGACTCTGGATTATTTTATCACTAAATTAATATAAATCATTAGAATATTAAGGATTACTACAACTCATTTTCAGTCATCCACTCCAACTCACTTAGTTTCTTTTTTGAAGAATGGCGTCCTCTGGTGGTTATATTGCACAACAGCATCAATGAATCTAAAAGTTCATTCTGACATTAACATTAATGCTGCATTTAAACTGATAAATCCTCACTTTTGTTCTGTACCCCATTTCACTTGTTTCACTTTCCACACGTTCCCCTCTCTGTCCTTCCACACGCACACCTTCCTTTACCCCTCTGCTTCTTTCCCTTTGCTCTGTGCTCCCCTGTCTCTTCCCCCCCCTCATCCACTCATTCTCTGGTTTCCTCTCCCTCCTCCAGAGAGCCATGCGTGTCAGGAGCCACTCCATGGAAACCATGGTGGGGTCCCACCGTCACAGGAGTCCTGGGGTTGGAGGTGGGGTCCCAGCCAGCGTGAGTGGAGGTGGACTGCCGCAGAGCACCAGTGAATGCACAAAGAGCACCTTCACTGTGAGTTAAAGGGAATAAAGTATGCAGAAAGACAAAGCCATTATTTATGGGGCAACTATAATAAGAGTAATAAGAGTTTGTCACATAAAAAAAGGAGAGCCTAATAATATTCTGTGCTCTTCAGCCTCCTGTGTTGTCAGCCAAGTCTCCTCTGAAGAGCCCAGTGAAACGCCGCTCAGGACTCTTCCCTCGTCTCCACTCCAGCACGGACACCCCGTCGGACAAACACACCCGCAGGTTGGTGTTTAGGACTCACTGTTTTAAATGTCACTGCATTTCCCGGTCAGTATCATGATTATGTTAAACCACAGACAACCAACATTGTCTGTGTTGTACAGATTGCATGAGGCCAGGAAGTCATCACAATGCTGTTGGCATTAATGTCTTCTTTTGTTTGCAGCGACGGCCAAAAGCCTGCAGAGATCTGCCCGCTGTCCCAAGAAGTCAGGTCAGAGACATCATCCAATCCCAGCTCACCTGAGATCTGCCCCAACAAAGAGAGGTAGGATCAATACTAGTTAATGGAGATTATGTCAGCACTCCTCTAAAGTCTGTAGAGGGAGATAAATTTGGTCTTTTGTCAGTGGTCTGAAATGGGGTCACCACAGATGTGTAATCAAAAGACATCATTTTAGACAAAATTCATGCTTCTTTTCCAGTTCTTCTGTCAAAGTCCTCTGTAGAACAGTTTGTTTACATCTCTGTTCCACCCTGTTGTCGTCAAAAGGCCATTTATCAAGCTGAAAGAGTGCAGCGGCGGCAGGCCCAACATCTCTCGTTCTTCATCCAGCACCAGCAGCTTCAGCAGCACCACGGGAGAAACAGAAGCTCTGGAAGAACTGGACACAGTGAGTACAGCACTCACAGCACTGTCCCACTGTATTTGTTGTTTACATTGTAGTGAGCTTGTTTGCGCTTGTTTGCGCTAAAGGGAAGGGAGCAGAGTTGAAAAGACATAAAAGGCAACTCCTCTGTAATTTCCAAGAACTGTCTGATAGGGTTGCTTAGCACAAAAACTGGAAACGGGGAAAGAGCTAATCTGTCCAAAGGTAATAAAAGCTCCCTACTACTCCAAAGCTCACAAATGAATACATTATATGTTGTTTGTAAATCTGTACAAAAACCCAAGTGCAAAATCAACAAGTTGTGGTTTTATGTGGTGTTATGTGTAAACTCAAGAAAGTTACTGCTACTAGCCAAGAAATAGTCCAGATTTGCTAGACAGGGGATTATTTTTAACGTTTGGATAGAGCCAAGCTCTGTTTTCCCCTATTTCAAGTCTTTATGCTATGCTAAGGTAAGCTAACTGGCTGCTGGCTGCAGCTTCACAAATGATGAATAAGTGTATTTCCCAAACTATTAAACCGCTGTAAAACTACTCATAATGAATTTACTTCTGGCCGTACATTCAGTGCCTCCAACTTTGCTGATGGGAAGGTTTACAGTTTAAAATATAACAGTATAATAATATATAATAATAATAATAATAATATAATAATAATTTCTGCTCTCTCTGTCCCCCAGGCCAGCCATCCCTCTATAGCGTCCTCTTCTGCCTTTAGTCCTGCTCTCAGTATTGACAGCCAGGGATCAGGTACCCCTGTCATTATGTGCCGCAGTCCAACAGGTAAACCTACAATTTTAAACACAGAGAGTATTCAGATCCTATTGCCTTTTAACAGAATTACATCCTAGGGATGACAGATAGTCTCTAATGAGCATTACCTTCCTTTCTTTTCCATATTCAGCAGATGGGAGAAGTAAGACATCACCGAGGTCAAACTTGAAGTTCCGTTTTGACAAAATGAGCCACTCGTCCACAGCTGTAAGTCTTGTTATGCCTGCCTTTTTATATTTTCATAAATATAAAGTACCGTGAAAAAGGAACACATCAAACATTTTTGAAACATGCAAGGTTATAATTTAGGCCCAGATTAAAAGATGCATGCTGTCAGCCAACACTCTCCTCTAACTGGCCTCTCTACTGGCTTTTCTGTCTTTCAGTCTGACTAGCTTTGAGGAACAGAAATATCCGACTTGCACAAAGGGACAGCACGGGCTGACGGAGCTGCAAAAAAAAACAAAAAAACACAACAATAAAAAAAACCATTAAATCACTGTAGAACCACCTCCCTAAGCCACGGATAATCTGACAAGATTACTACCTGCACCAGAGACCCCACACACTATAAACTAATACTGTGAGTGTATAGTGAGGAGAAGCGGCGGACATGTTGGCTTTCTTTTTAACCCACCTTTAGCTATAGAAATCTGTCAATACTTTGCCAATGTTACAAGTTGCTGCATCTCAGTTGTTAATTGTTGACATCACATGGAAGTCCTAGCATGGCTGTAATACTGTGAGTGTAGGCCGAGCTAGTCTCTGCCTCAGCTTTTTTCCTCAAGCATCTTGTTTAGTGAGAGACACAGTGATCTAGAAGAATGGTAACGAGCTGTTGTTCTTTATCTCGACTACTGAGTGCTCAGTGGAAAGTATGTCAGAATTGTCAGACACCCGTATGTTCCCTTTTGCCTTTGCCCTTAAATGGTACGTCTGGGAACAGTTCCTGCTTTGCCTGAAAGAAAAGTATGCAGGCACACAGACAAACACACACACGCACAGAAACATAATGTAGACTTCCCGTTTCAGCGTTTCAGAGATGACAACGCTGTGTGTCTCAATTCCCCACTGTAGGATCTGAGCTTGTTCTTTGCATTTAAAAATGCTTTTCTAGGGAACACATTTGATTTTTGAGATGCTTTTGTAACCTTGCTAGCTGCTGCATTGATGTCTACTGCACTAGAAACAAGACATTTCTGAGATTCACTTGATACCTATGACAGCATGTCCTGTATCTGTATGGGCGACTTCAAATCCCTGAACTCAAGTGCTTGGTTAGTGGAAATTAGATCATATCAGGCACAGTAGGAGACACTGCCAACACATTTTGCCATAAGCTTATTTTAGCCAAAGCTGCGCCTTACAATCTATCAAAAGCCCCTGATGCTCTCTCTGTGTCTCTTCCTCTGTCTGTCTGTCTGTCTCTCTCACTATGTGAGAGGACAAGAATCTTCTGGATCCAGTTACAGCACAGTTGTGGGTAGACGATCGACACCCACATTTCCTGAAAATAGATGTTGCACTTCACCTTCTGATACCTCCCATTGAAGCTTGCTAGCTCTGTGTATTTGCGTTTATGTTCGGTTGAACTTTTCGACAGGAAAGTCTCCGGGTTTAAAGTTTCCCAGCGTGTGAGCTGATGAAGATGACTTGAAAAAAACGCTTCAGGTTAAACGAACCTTTGAACCACCTTTGGAAGAACACTTTGAATGTGAACTTGGAGCTTTTTTTTGGTTTTGTATTTTTGATTTTACGCTTTGTTGTGTACGTTGTCATTACAAAGTCTCTTAGAAGTAAATTGCAAAGCCAGTTGCTTACAAGCACAACAGGACAATAGGTCTACGCTAGTCTTCAACTATACCATAATGTTAGCATGGAGCTACACTAACTAGAGTTAGCAGGGCAAAGTGGGAGTGTGCTAATGAAGAAAAAGCTTAAAGACACACAGATGTGTTTCCCATGTGACCAAACAACCAAGCTGGTAGGTCTTTGGAAGAATGTCTATGAACCATTCCTGTTGCAGAGAAAATGGTGAAGAGAATAGTGTGTGAAGTTCTGTCACATGAAACTCAAATCTCAGAGTTTAAAGGGTCAGTTCACCCAAATGACAAAAACTTTTTTTTGCCGGGAAGCTGTTGAGTTCTTTGAGATGTAACTTTCTTATATATATATATATATATATATATATATATATATATATATATGTATGAGATTAGTGGAATAGAAGCAGATGTGCTGACTAATACACAATGTGTTCAGTCAGTGTAGAGCAGGGATTACCTCGAGAGCGAGGGAAATAGGGACAGAAATCACACAAACGCTTGAAGTTCAGATGTCATTCAGTTTGTATCGCCTAAACGCCCTGCAGCCTTTTCTCTGTTAATATGCTTAATTTATTAAATGATAACTTCTTTTGCATTGATGTCATGTAAAAATGTAACTGCAGAGTACGCTAATTAACAAGGTAAAATGATTAAAGGAAATATATTAATTTAAAAGATGTCTAAACATGTATATGTATATTTGGTTATGTAACGTGCCATTGAGAATTTATTCTAAAATAAAATGTTGTATTTTGTGTCATTTATGTGTCCTTTCATTTTTATGTCATACTTTAATATTTTATGTACATGAACACACCAGGAGACTTCGTACATTTCATGTTTTCCTCATCAGAATTCACATTTCAAAGCATATCAAAGCAATAAAAGTGTTAACATCAGTGAAATTATAGCACAAAGCCTGTGTAGAACCTCGGGGTGATTTAGCGGATAGATGCTCAAACATCTCTTCATTATCTGCTCCACTTGCTGTCTGTTATGCTACGTGCATAAGAAGAATTTCCACATAACAGTGTAATCAGCAGAGTCCATAGACATGGATAGAGAGAAATTATCTGCTGGATCCTTTTATATGTTATTATGTCCTCCACAGTATGCAGGTGAGGCCTTGAGCTCAAGAATGATGCAGAGAGATTCAGGAAAATCTGACGGCTGAGTACACGGTGGACTGGTCAGGCTCTCTGGTGGCCTTCTGCTGTTTCAGTGCTACCTGGGAAATGTCTGCATACACCACCTGTAACATTGTGAATGACAAAAAAAAGCGCATATAGGGCCACATGCATGGACTGCAGGAATTCAAGGCTAGTCAGGGGAAATTGAGAGTACAGCAAAGTTCACCCACCTCACTTGAGGATTGTTGGGAGTTGGAGGGAGCTGTAAAATACAAACAAATTGACAATACAGTGAATAAAGCTGTTTTAGCAACAGTACATTTTTTCATCAGGGTTACAGGCTACAAGGTAAAAGTATGAGATACCTTTGTGAGAGGCAGTGCTACGTTTCTTGGGTACTGGGCGATAAATTGGAGGCTGTGGAGATGGGCGTGGTTGGTCTCTGGTGTACACAGCTGTATATGTGGGCAGTGTCCTGGGAAGTGGCTGAGGCCTGACTTCTGAACTCAGACAATATGCCAGTCCCAGAATGATAGGAAGACAAAGACAAGCACTGGCACAGATTAAAACCCTGTGCAACACACTCCTCTGAGAGGCGACAGCTGGGGGAGGACACAGAATAATAGACACAAATAATGCAATTATTTTAGAGTTAGCGCTTCATATACAGACACATGCATCCCTGCACTCAAATGACATGGAAACTGATATTGGATACTGATACACATTTGGCTAATACATATGATTATACATACCTGCAGTGACGTTCACAAGCATCAAATGTCCCTGATCAGTGTCACCGCCACGCCACATAACTTTGTATCCATAGTAACCTTCGTCTAATTGGTTGACAATCAGGAAATTCAAAATTTCTTGTGTTCGATTGGCAGAGAGCATCACGCTGGTAAAGTGGTGCCTCGCACTTTCATCAATGGCCCTTACATTTTCGTCAGTTGAATTTCTCCACAGCCAGTGTCCCGTCCAGGTGTCCCCACAGTGCTGGACCACACAGGACAGAGACAGACTGCCCCCTACTGGTGCAACAAATGTTTCTCGTTTTGCCAGAACGCCCTGGCTGCATTCCTCAGCATGGAGACCTGAAAAAGGGAAATCTCCGGTAGCTCATTAAAGTGCAACAAGAAACTTTAGAAACAAAAATAGGATATTTGGTCATTTTGTGCAAAAGTGACTGATACTGTTTTAATAAGCAGTGTTTTCATGAAGCTATTAACTTTTTTTCAAAAACTATAAAGATTATTATTATTTGTCTGACAAAGATTCTATGTCACATACTACACACACAGACACAAACAAGATTGCATAATTTGGTTTAACAGACATGATTCACCGAAATGTTTTGTTGTTTTCTTATTTCAGGTTCAGACTTTGTTTAATCATCAGATCATTTCTACAGGCACTAAACAAATAGACCCTTTATTTGACTTGGCAAAGTGAGAAGAGGCGGAATTAATAGCATTTATGATGGCTGTATTTAGGAGAGTTCCAGAGCTCTGATATTGTGTATGCTCCCTCAGTGGCATGGCTTACTGGGAGACTTAATGGAATGCAGCCATAGTTAATGTTATTACCTAACCCTGTACTTTTCCTACTTTGACAAGTCAAGATGTCTGCCGTAAAACAGGGTCTGTTTGTTTGACATAAAAATACAAACAACACACTTGAACATGATTGTGGTTACCACAGCTTGTGTTGGCCAAAAGTACACTGAAAACACTTACTTATCAAATATCATCAATAAGTTACAGTAGCAATGTATACTACTACAACAGAGGCGAATTCAAAGGCATACAACTGTGTAGCCTGCCAAGTTCCTCAGATGCAACATAATGTTGGGGCAGAATCACCTTGTTCATAATACGATTTGCATGAACTGAAATGTGTTACTTACCCGTATGAAGAAGGCAGAGACAACCAATGGCGCAGAGGAAATAGTTATGCATGTCTGACAGTAACTGAGCAGGGTAAACCATAGTCTGGTTTTACTTTCTTTGTACTGATTGATTTCTACATGCTGGGACTTGTCGGGAAGGTTGTATGATATCCATGGGTTAGTTGGAAAACAACACTTCTTCTTCAATTTGTTGCTGGGAGTCCATCAGCTCGGTACGGTCTTTCTCTCACTTTCTTTTCCTATTCTCACTCATTTGGCAGGATTTCCTTTATTCTGCTGCAGCTCTTGTCCAGATGGAGGTAAAGGAAGGAAGTGACCCACTGATCAACCCCCCTCCACACACACACACACACACACACACACACACACCACAAGGCTTACATACCAAATTACAGGAAAAGCAATGACTTCATAAATGTGAACATAAACTTCCCAAAAGGAAAGGGGCCGCTTTCAAGGAACAGCAATATAAAACGATTTTATAAAGAAATGAAAGTGTAAATACAGATTTACATACAGCTGCAAAGTTTTAAGGATGTAAGAAAGTTCATTACTGTTACAGCCCAGGTACCTTCTTTGACTTTCTACACCAGTTACATTTCCAGTCACAATCTGCGGGCTAATATTAAGTGGAAAGATTACCTTCACAATAAAAGCTGCTTGTCACTTTTGATAAGAGACACACGTTAAAGGATGGGTTGCTTGCTGTAATCATTCCTCCCGTTTATACTGGACATTAAAATGTCACTTTTCATACGTGACTGGGCAGTGAAAGTTTGAATTAGGCTGCTTACAAATAGTTGGTTTTATTTTGTTAACAATGATGGAATATACGCAATTATTCCATCAAATTTGACTTCGGGCGCGCTCGTTTAATGTTGCTCTGTGCCCTCTGACTCACATGATGTGTGGGAATAACAGAGGAAGTAACAGTGGCGTCCTCTGGATAATAATGCAAAATATAACAGCTGGAAAGTCCAAAGTGAACTCTTTTTTATGTTAGGCAGCATCCATTCGATGGTAGTGTCTCATTAGTTCAGTTACTTTGACGGCAGGAGTCATCATTCACCATGAGGATAATTCTATTTCAACTATGTTGAGTCCACATGAATCACCATACAACCAGTTATTCAACCAGTGTCAAGTGTGGGCTGTGAATTAATTTTACACCAGATAGCACAAAATGTTTTCAAGTTGCATGAATACTGTGTGAAAAAACTGTATTCCAATAAACGTTTTAACAGTAATAAACAATATTAATATATGTGTAATGTCACAGTATGTACTTATGTACCAAATGTTGTTGCACAAAACACACACACACAAAATCACAAATAGATAAATATGTGTTGCAAAGTCTTTTTGTTTAAAGAAACACCAGAAAGAAAAGGTTTATTGTGTTGAACACAAATTTATGGGCTTGAAGCAAGGTTTATTATCTGAATGGATCTGAGTGCTCTTACTATTTAAAGAGATATCCGTGACTTGCTTTCCATTCAGATATTTTCTTCTCCCCCTGCTGTTTCTCAGTCGTGGGATGTGTATTACTTTGTTACAGAATCTATCACATTTTGTGTTGGACGTGTAAATTAAAATGTAATCACAATATTTATTAAATAAATATAGCTTTCGTTGTGTTGCAGCTCCGTGTCACTTCTCTCTCAGGGGTCGCATCACCTGCGGGAAGTCTTTGCTTATGAGGGTGGAGAGAGCCCTCACCTATATAGATCGCAAACTCCGCCCAGCCGCCACGTGAAAGATCGACCGCGAGTGCACAAACGAGCGCACCCTGCCATCACACTGTCTGTCGGTGAATGAGATAAACAAAGAGCCGGTGACTTTTCAGGGAAACAGACAACGCTACTAAAGCTCCTCGAAAACATGGACACTGGTAGGTTGAGTGCTACTTACTCCTGTTTCAGCCATGGTGGTATGTGTCTCCGGCATCCTGAGCGCAGTCTGTATTTGACAGTTGGAGGATGACAGCTGAGGGAGCTAACAGGCTAAATTAGCATTCATTGCGTTAGCATGCCAGCCTGCTAGCATGACTTTGCCGTCGTTTACTCATCTAGGTAGACAGTTCATGCCGATAGATTGTCAGCAAGGTGACGACATCTAAACTGTAGACACAGACAGCCAACATTCACAGCTCGTCAGTTAAAAGCTGGTGTCAGCTTCAGGAGCCGGAAATGTTAGCTAGTGTTAGCTAGCTAGTTTAGAATGGAGTTGGGATTGCCAGAAGCTGTCAAACTCTTCAAAGTGTTGGCGATTTATTTAATTGGGGATTTTTGTTAAGAAGCACCGTTTTGACCCCTAAAGAGAATAGTTTTACACATGTTGCACTACTCCTTTAACATGTTTCTAAACAGCTTCTAAGTTTACCATAAGCCAGCCAAGTCAGTGAAGTATCGTTTGATTTCACTCTATTTAACCTCAGGGCTCATAACACTTTTTGCCGGTAGGCCAGGTTTTGGATTTGGTCCGATGTTTATTTCTAAAATCTGTGTTAACCAGTTGTTATGTTGTGTGTGTGTGTGTGTGTGTGTGTGTGTGTGTGTGTGTGCGTATAGCAAACATTCCTCCTATATTTTAGTAGTATGACCTGAAATAAAGACCTTTGTAGTGTCAGATTCCTCTGATCTTTGGACTGTGATTTTGTCAGTTACTGTGGGTATCTACTGAGCTTCTGCTGTTGGGCTTCATGCCAACTGTAGTTCAGCCCTTTGCACATAGAGCAGTGATGGGCATAGTAAAGTGCTTAGCTAATATAAAGCCAGTTATGTAACCACTGATGTGTAAATGTGCAAGTCACCCTGGCTACCTGTGCTTGGCCCCTCTCCATAGAAAACCACTGGGATGTCTGTCATCACCATTCATGCCCCCGCTTGACGAATAACAGCCTGTCTAACCAACTAACTAACCGACCCGATATCTGCTCTTCAACACACACCCTTCTTATGTTGTGTTTGTGTTGAGTGCTGTCAGTTTGAAGCTGGCGGCTGGTACTGTTACACGTTGAAGATTAATGTCTTACTATTTCCCCGGTCTTAATTATCCATCCATACTCATCAGTGTCAAAAACCTCAACTGTTGCGCCACAAGTAAAGCAGCATTGCGCAGCCATGCAGGCATGCTGTCGATATATTCTCTGCCTTAGGTCGGGTTCTGCTTTTCTTTCTGATAACGTGGCCACGACAGTTCATGAAGTTTGACACTGTCCTGACGTGCGCGCGCTGAGTGCATCTCAGCTTTGTGTTGATGGAAAATAACAGAATGCAGCTGAGAGAGAGCGAGAGGGGTCGAACTCCAGGCAGCATGCATGACTGGGCAATGTCCCTCTCCATGTTTAATTGCTCTGCACCATTATTTGACGGAATTACAAACCACACACCAGTGCCAGTTTGATTCTGTCCAAAGTGTGTGTGTATGGAAAGAACTTTGTTTTTTTATAAAACAGTCAGAAAAAGTGGTTTGAGAGAGAAACTTTCCACACTTTTGCTTTCAAACTCTACACTTTTGCTTTCAACCCCTAAAATTTTGCTTGCAAATCTAAAAGTTTTGCTTGCAATCTAAAAGTTGTTCTTCCGGTTCCGCTGAGAGACGTTTCTATTGGCCATTTTTGATCGGAGTGACAGCTTGGCAACATGCCATCAGTTAACGAGAGAGGCTGTTTTGAAGTCCGCCGGAGGAGAGCGGAGAAAGTCGATACGAATCACTTGTTAATAACATTAACATTTATGCTTTGCTCTGCACGATCACAACTCAATATATCTATATCTAACTATATAAATCTATCTCTATATATAAACATATCAATGACCTATTCATACTTGTAGCACCAGTTATATTAAGAAATGTTATCTATCATAAAGG
>JAVQJL010086937.1:0-64772 GCA_036024295.1 Nannoperca obscura
AGTAATCGAGAGCGAACGAGGGACGGTTACGTAGGGTATTTATACGGAAATGGCGTAGTGACGTGGTTGATGTAATGGGGGTGTGTTCCTGCTCCCGAAATTCCGCTAAATAGCAACAACAAAAAACTACCCTGCTGCCATGGTGTTGTCGCCTATGTTTAAATGTTTAGAAAATCGGCAGGCATACGTGAGGCACATATGATGTCTATCATCCACAATAAAATACCTGCAACCATTAGGATTCACAGACTTACACCAGCAATCAAGAGATCAAATGAATAAAAGGGAGGGGAAAACACAGTGGAGTCCTGCAGCACAGTGCAGTGATTGCAGCCAAAGCAAAGACACACAGTCAGCTGCTAGTGAATGAAATTCAGTAGCTATTTTACTCTACTAATGAGAGGCCTGGAGATTCTTTTTAGCTTAGCCCTCTCAATCAGAATCATAATTTCCTAAACACACCCGAAGTAATAAGACAGTAGAAACACAAGGTGAGCAATCTGAAGGTCACTGATGGAGGCAATCAGGAGAGGAATGATTTTTGTCTAAGGTGACTGCATCGGACAATAGCCTTGAAGATAAGCTAAGATATTAGAGCATCTGTGCTAATGAAATGGTTCATTTATATTGCAGGTCTGCAGGGAGAATGAAGATAAGCTTCCCTCGTGTGAATTAGCAAGATACATTGCAGGCCATATCATCATGTATTATGTGGCTGTACTCCTATTGCTGAAGAAATCCATCAATTCACATTGCCATATGCCGCAATGTGCTGTAGGCTCATTGTGACTGAGTAGGGTGGATGGAAATGGTAATATATGAGGAAACCTATGTGGTGGTATTTATGAGCACTCCTGACACTAATGCCTTACTTTTGAGGACCAATGTGTGTTGGCTGCCTCTGATTACCTTCATGGGACCACAGCAGAATAAAAAGCCTGACTGAGAGGTGAAATTACAGTCTAGCACAGTGAAGTCCAAGTCGCATCTGGACTGAGGTGCTACAGATTAAACCTTGAAACGTCTACAGACGTGTTTGATAGCAGAGGAAAGCAAATCAAGCAAGTGAAGAGAAATGAGGAACATGTAGAATGGGTTTTACCAGGTATCAGTGTGTCCTGTGGCTACACTCCTCTTCTACATTACTGTTGTATGGGTATTGACTCCTGCACAAAAATACTTTTACAATGACTCCACTTCATGGCAGTGCAATATACACAAGTCACACCACTAATTAGCTTGTCGTAAACTGCAGGGAGTTGTCTCCACTTGTATGTTCTCAATATCCTCTCACAGCTTGAGTTTTTGGGTTAGCAGACTTTATCCTTCATTGCAACTTACTCTTACTGTGAGTGGGCTCAAAAATGAACTGACTCTGGGTCTGTCAATGGCTCAGCAGCAGCAGAAGCACCATGACCAATTCCTGTGAACATTTCCTGATCTTACAACTCATTGGCAGTAGCTTCATAATTAGCCTACAGGCATGAAAGTAGTCTTCTCATCTAACTCTTGAACTTTTGGAGAACCAAAACAATGATTTGAAAGGCACTAAAACAGGTAGTCAGGTGATAATTCTCTGTGGGTGTATTAATTAAAGCTGCCACTTTCACATTACACACAGTGATCTAATACATTGGTAGTATAAAAATATGGATTAGTGCAGCTTTAAGGAAAGATTGTGATCATGTTTAAAATAAATCAACATTGACTGTTGGTAGGAGAGTCTCCAGTGTTAAACACTTCATGGCCAGCGTTTTCCCTAAAAGCTTTTGTGGTGCTACAACAAAGTTTTGCCACTTCTGCCTTTGCTTCTGAGAGAGGACAGTTTTTATTTGCACGGCCATAAGAGGCTGCTTGTCAGGAAAACGTTTGGTTGGCAAATTAACCAAAAACAAAACCAACAACATTAAGTGTCTTAATAAGGTGTTAGGCCACCATTTGCTGCTAGAACAGTTTCAATGCATTTTGGCGAATACTCGTCAAGTCTGTGAAACTCTACTGGTAAGTATGAAGACCATTCTTCCATAAAATATTCCTTCCATCCTTTTTATGATGGTGATGAAGAGTGCTCTCTAGCACATTGCTCAAATTATCCCAAAGGTGTTTATTTGGGTGAAATCTGCTGGCTGTGACGGCCATGGCTTATTATTCGCATTTCTCATCAAACTGTTCAGTGACCCATTGTGTCCTGTGTAGATGCATCTGCATTTGTTATGTTTCTCCACTCATTTATTCAGGTTTTTCCTTCAATTTGTCAGCTGTCTGTAGATTTTTCTAAGGAAGAAACAAGTCTTGTTGTTGGTGAGGACAGTGTAGAAGGCTAGTACAGCCACTCTGTACAGTAGTATGTGTACAATATGGTAATGATTCCTCCTTGAAACAATGAAATGACATAGAAGCATGATAATAACCCTAAACAACAAGAGCATGAGTACATTTTACAGACATTCTCATTGAACTGTGGATTATTGCGCTGTTCTGTCTATAAATGTTGTTCATTTTCATTGGTGAACTTCCAAGGCAAGCACGGCCATTGAGAAGCCAAACAACATCCATGCAGCAAAAGCCTTGTAATTGTTTCATTCAGCTACTGTTCCCTCTGATTCCCAGAACGAGAAAAACGTCCCCATCTGACTTTGTGCATCAAGGCTTACAGAGAAGAATGTGGTAGGAATAGAAATTGAGCATGTCTCAATTGTTGTTAGTTACTGAATGAGTGACATGGTGTCTTTTTGAACATGTTTGCACAACATGGTGTCATGTGGCAAAAATGCTATACTAACCTTGAGGTCAACATGGTCTCTGGCAGTACTGAAGATAATTAGGAAGAGCTGGAACTTTGGCCTTCAAGATACCTAAAAGCATATGAGAGCCATTAGCTGTTCTTTTGTTGAGTCTGAGTCTTCAGTCCATTGTCAGAAGACCACGGCAGTGCATTGCACGTTCAGTTTCCCAGACATGATGTGCATTAGCCACAGTCTTTATGAAAATGATGAAAAGATTCGGTCAACATCATTATTTTTCTTTACATTCATTTTAATCTACACTAGCAATGTGGCTGAGATGGCAAAGTCGGTCTGTCCATCTGCCTCTGTCTGTTTGTCCACCTCAGCAACAGTTGAATGGACTGCCATGAAATTCTGTACATTTTGACTTTGGTAGAACCCTGTCTTTACCTATAGCGCCGCCATGAGGTTGATATTTTTTATAAAATATTATTTGATGGATTGTCGTGAAAATTGCTACAGACATCCAACGCCCCTAGAGGATACATTCTACTGACTTTGATCTCTGACTTTTCCTCTAGCACCACCAGCAGGTCAAAATGTTCACTTCTTCTGTGATCTATCTTCTAGATGGACTGGCACACATCTTGTTCAGACATTCAGGGTTCCTCGACAGTGTATTCTGATGTAATTTGTGATAGCCTGAATTTTCATCTAGCGCCATCAGGTCAAAAATGCTCATTTGAAGTTCTCAGAGCCGGTAATGACGTCTTAAAATGTCTACAAGATATGTATTTACTATCTTAGAAAACAAAGAAAAATAGAAAATATTCACTTTTGAGAATTTGGAACCAGCTAATTTTTGCCATGATTCTGCTTAGAAAATGACCTCTAAACTCAACCTCGATATTCAACACGTAAGTGGTAGGCAGTATATTCATAACATGGGGATTGTAAACAACATGTAGTCAATTTTGCTACAGTGTAGCATGGAATCCAGATCCTGCTGAACATCATATTGTTGTTAAGGACAATTGAAGAAGAGGACAATAATAAGGGCAGAGGTGTAAGTAAAGAACACTTTAAGACCTATCAAACAGTGAAGCAATGAAAGAACCCATAAGAGACAAAGATGGTGTTGAGAGGAGAGAAGGAGGAGAAAGTTGAGAGAATGTAAACCTGTGTGAGTTGCGCAGTAAGCATCTGCGTTGTTCTGCTCTTGCTCTTTAGAATCTGACCTTTTCTAGTTCTTGCCAATCTTCCCTCTGAAAAGATCTTCCTTCTGAAATATCTCAGATCTGCAGTACAACAGAAAAAGTCAAAGATAGTCAGTTGTGTTCCATGTGACAACACACCAGTCCTTTAACTTATAATAAATAGTACCAGTCCTGTCAATACTAGTGTACTTGATATATTTCCATATGTTAAATGTATTGTGTCCTAAATTATGGTTTAGTCAATTTTCTGTTTGACAGGAAATCATATTTACTTTGCGACGTGTTTTTATCTTTTGAATATGCATTGTGTTTGCAAAACCGCTATGCTAATGTTTATGTATTCAGGCCGGTATTAATGCATCTTTTCAAATTCATAGTTACACAAATTCACACACTGGGAGCTTCCCTGGACAACATGACATTTCTCTGCTTATCTTATCTAGCAATTTGGAATTCCATCTCAGCAATTCTACTGATTTAAGGCTTATGTGAATATGATAATCCTAGAAAATGTCATATAATAGAATAACTGACAGTGCTTGCAGTGAGCCTGCCCTTTTCCATCTGCAAACTTCAATGTTATTGTGCTGCAGTCTTATCATAGCTGATATTACTTTAGTTTACTGACTTTACACAATCTTATGTGTGTGCAAACCTGAAGTTTGAATGAAGTTGACATGTATGACAGAAAAACTAAACACTAACATAATACACCAGCTTTTTTCCAACTATGCAGACAACCTATAAAGTCATTACATCCTCGTGCACTGTGTGCCAGCTCTGCGTCGCTATCGTGCCAAGACATTCCTGTGGATCTGCTGTCTGCGGACATTTCTGACTTTCTGAACAATTTCCTCTCCACTCCCCTTTTCCTTGCATGTAACACTCTCATGGTCATAATCCTGTACTGGCTCATCATGTGACTGAAGTAGTGGAGCTACTACAGCATCTCTCAACACATTCAATTATAAAATCAATAAAAACACATGTTCACATAGTGAGCAACTGTCCTTGCTGTTCTGAAATGATTACACCGCCTAATTGCATTTTTTTAGCGTGGACAATATGATTACGACTATGAAGGTCAAATGTAACTGTAGGGAATTGTTGGTAATAGAATTATACCTGAGTACTGGGTGTTTTCCCCTACAAGGGTTCAAAGTGAAGAGGCAATAAAAGGTCAAAATTCTAAAAGGTTTTGTTCAAAATGCTAGTAGACATTATTTGAGAGTACATATCACAAAAAGTTCCTAGGATTAAAAAAAACCCATAAATCTATATTTATCTGATTATCAACCAGTCAGTATTCAGGGAACCAAGCTGGCAGAACTTACTAGTGAGTGCAGTTGTGAAACAGACATTCAGTCCTCCTAACAAAAAACAGGTTATGAAAGTTAAAAGGTGCTCAATTCAGGACAAGGATCACACACAGGTAGGAGACACATCGAACTGGTGGATTGTTCTGAGAGACTTAATACAGGTACAGAAGAATAGAAAAAATGACGCTAAGAAACATGCAGCATTCCTCTGATTATGCCCATGTAAGGCAAAAAGCCAGTGGATAATTTTAATAAATGGAAGATGTAGGTAAGCCTGGGTTTGGTAGTAATGTGAACTCTAATTAGTAATGTCTCTAAGTATGCAAAACAACAAATCCTCAAATGTTACCAAGAAAAGGTGGCAGTCAAAAAAAACATTACCATAAATCACAGCTTTGTCTGGGTATCCATGGTGAGCAAGCAGGCCTTGAATAAAGAAGCAGGGGTTTCATGGATACTTCACAGGGCTACATCAATAAACCTTGCTCGTCAGAATGGCGGTGTGTCACAGTCATGCAGCTCAACACTTGCTGCAGTCAGCCTCCAGTGCCCACATACGTACCTCACATGGACTTGGTGACATGGTTGAGAAAGTGGGTGATGGTGGGGAAAGTCTATCTATGGAAAGAAAACACATCTCTTAAAGGTGCAATCAAACAAGAACTAGCCAGAGTTACTTGCAAATTCTAGCAAGAAACAGTAAAATAGTGTAGGCAGGGTTCCAAGCATTGGCAGTTAGAGCTACCATGAGGACTATTAGCATTGCACATGTTGAAAATGATGCATTTTATCAGATACTGTACTGTCAAGCATTCACTGCCAGTAGCATCCTTCTGATTATACAGCCCATGGTTACACAAACAAGAATGCATCTAATTTCTCTTGGTCACCTTGCTTTCCTCAAATAGATGGTGTGTGGCGTAAGAAGCTGGTTATCATACTGGACAGATTGGGGTGACAGCCATTGCCTTTCTCTCATTTATTTTAAAAAAAACATTGAAAGAATTAATAGAAAGTAATAATATATTTTTAGGCACGTGAGTGGTTTGGCTCTAGGGATGGCATCGTAGGTCTGTCAGTCAGTCGGTCCACCACTTTGGTCCAGACTGATATATCTCAACAAACGTTGGATGGATTGCAATGAAAATTGGCACAGACATTAATGGTCCCCAGAGGATGGATCCTACAGACTTTGGTTAACACCTGACTTTCCATCTAGCACAACCAGCAGGTCAGAATGTTAATTTTTCGTTAATGACTAATGACCTGCATTATCAATGTCATTCCCACCAGCCTCAGCTGTACGTTCTGTTTAGTGCTAATTAGCACTAAATTAGCACTTAGTTTCCTTTCTTCTTCTTCTCCTGCGTGTTTAGAGAACTCAGACGTGATTGGGGGAGATGATAAAAGAGAAATGAGGTGCACCCAAAGATAGACTAAACCAAATACAATTAAAATACCCTGAGATTGGGAGAGGTCACTCCCGCCATCACTTTCACATTGACAGGGCATTGCTGTGTGTTAAAATCTATATGTACCTAGAAACTAATGCATTCCATCCTTCTTCTTCACTGACACCCAGTGCTAAACCAATATGGAAATGTGGGCCAAGATGGTGGAAGTGTAGGGAAGATGTGTTATCACCATATAAAACTTAACATCGAAATAAACAAATGATCATATACAGTTACTGGCCATACATCTGTGCCGTTAAAATATTTTGGTTAGAGGCAATATCTCTTATGTCACAGAGTTTTTGTATTATTTCACATGGCCTGGAATTTATTGGTTTGGCCCAAACCAGAAGGGAATATTAATGTGACTGTAGACACTAGGCTGCTCATCAATAAAATGATTCATTCTGCTGAAGTGGATAGTTTAATTTGACCAGTCTCTCAAGAGACTCTTGATCAGAGCAATACTCATAGATCTGCTGAACATTGAGTTGAAAACTTGCTTCCCATAAGACATTCACAGGAACCCTGAAGAACATTGGCATATAATAAATAACTTTCTTTTGCATTGAACACCTCACATCAGACAATTAAAGGTAAATGTATTAATTGGCCAACCAATGGAGAAGTGAGGACTTATTTAATAAATGATGAATCACTTGGGTGTTTTTACGGTGGAGATGCCACACATTTCCAGGTTTCAGCTTCTTAAAAGCGTTGGTTTACTTACTTTTCTGTGTGTGAATTTAGTTGCTTCAGGTGTCTGGACAGTTGGGGCAGTTCAGGGACATCTTTGCGACGTATCCCCCATAAATGTCGAGTAGCATTAGAGGTGGGGTAAAAATCGATTCAAATAAGAATTGCAGTTCTTATCTTCTATGATTCAGAATCGCTTCACAAATTACATTTTTGTACGTTGTCAACCACGAGGTCACAATGCAGAACCCTGGTAGTGTAAAGCACACACACTGAGGTTATCTTCTAGTCCATCTTCAAAGAAGGCAAATGCATTTTGGATTAAATAACTTAATATGTTTTTATTTTGTGAAAACTTTGCATGTCATCACCCAGATACTAATGTTAGCGGAGCAGAGCACCGAACTTGAGCACCAGCAAGCAGACTAATACACACTTCAGCAAAACTTCAGCTGTCAGTCCGGAAAGAAAAATAATTGAATTGTGACACCAAGAATGGGAATAGAATTGTGAAAGATTCCCACCCCTAAGTTGTGTATAATTATGGAAACAGAGTGACAAGGTACAGGTAGTACTGGCAAAATGATTTGTTGCTACATTGAGGGGATTTAATCAATACTAAGTCTCTCAGCTATAGCAGTTACTTACAGGCCACAACATGATTGCCTGATTGCCAATGTTTTCAGGTACCTATGAAATGGTGCAAGCCTTATCTGAGCAGTGGTGAGTTCGACTTGTCCCCCCGCGGTGTCTCTTCCCTGGACCGGGTGGTGGGACAGGGCCCTGTCTATTTGCACGGCCAACTGTACGTCACTTACGTTAATTTGGGTAATTTTGGTTAAAATATTATTGCAGATATTAACTAAACCAAAATACTGCCAAAAGGACTTTCTCACCACTCCATAGCATGGCAACACTATTCGTTTCTCTCCCTCTGGCACCTGCACCTGACAGGCTCACAATAAATAAGATCACTCAATAGGACAAATGACAACCATGTGACAGTGACCAAAGTCACAGCAAAACATAAAAAGAAAAATTTTTCATCTTTGGCCTAAATTGAAAAAGAAAGGGGAACAAATTTTAATGGGAGCAGGGCATCACGCAGAGTTCAATCTGACTGAAGTTTGACCTATAAAATCCTGCTTCTTTTTCACCGCAGCATGATGGTATATTTTGCAATTCCAGTCTTCCTGCACTTCAGACTTAAGGAATAACTCCACTTGGTTTAACCTATTAACTACTGTAGATCTAGTAAATGCAAAACTAACACTGTCTTTCTCTCAGACCTTCAGGAGCCTTTCTGTGAATAATCTCCTGGGCCTCTGCCTTCTCTCTTTCTGTCTCTGCTGCCTTCAGTGTGTAATAAGTCTACTAACACAGCGAAGGGCTCTCTCTGACCCACTTACATGCAAACAGTGCATGCAAAGGTCAAATGACATGCTGTAGAAGAAGATCCTCTTTGGTCAAAACAGACACATTGAAAATTGGGGACTCCAATCCTTTAGGACATAACAAAGTCATTAATAATGTGTTAACAATGGTGGTGTTTAAGTAGTAGTAGTAGTAATAGTAGTAGTGTGCTCTACATGCCACTGTTTAAATTATTCATTAGTACATAACTCATCAACATGTGGATCAATAAGACATTTATAAAACCATCTAGTTTGATTATTTTGATTAATTCCTTGTTTGATTGCAGTAGTTTTAGATTTGACTTTGATTATGAAAAAGGAAGGAGACAGTATTTAAACACGGATGGTCTCTTCATATTGAGATCTAAACGTAAGCTGAACTTCGGCAGCATAACAGTAACTGAGAGAGACATCTGTTGGCTACCCAGAGGGGGTGAAAGCCAAGTTGTCCCTGGGTGATAAGACTGACAAGCTGCTGAAACGGAGGGAAAACAAGAAAAGTGCAATCCAGCAACTTGCTCTGAATGCCATCAGCTACAGAACAAGCTGCCCACACCGTAGCAATGCAGACAGGAGCACAAACAATCATTTCTTAAATGTTATTCAATGATCAGCAATTTGTTCCAGAGGGTACAGTTCTCTGCATTTATGGGCACCATTGCAGCACTGCCTGCAATCACTGTGTCTGCATACTAGAAGCTCTGTAATTTCATCATCAATGTCTGATTGGGGACATGCGGCAACAAATCAGATGTTTTTGGACTAAACAAATCAGTTGTGAGTCTGTCAGACTGAAAGACTCACTAATTAACACGTTATATCTTCAATTTTAATTAAAAAACAAAGCATAAAAACAACTGGCAACCTGACAAAAATGACTGGCACACAACCCCACCATAATATTACTAAATAGTTATTTCTACATGTCGGTTTTTGTACGAATTAAACACGAAATATAATGTGTTAATTATAGACCTTTATAGGTGCTGATCTTTACAGATCAAGGCTAGCTGTTTTCTTGCTTCCTGTCTTTATGCTAAGCTAAGCAGCTGCTTGCAGTACCTTCAAATGTATCTGTTTTAGAAAGCATACACACCCAAATCTTTTGAAGAATAGAACTAAATGGCAATGCTGACCTCCCCATGCGTCTAATTTTAGCTTTGACTTAATTACAATAAATAGAGCAACATTTAAAACCTCAGGTCACACAGTTCTTACAGTAGAACCGTTTTTGTCCTACAGGGGTGTATTTACCATTTAGGAATGTACTAAATTAACAATTAGTGCAATACAAAAATAAAGGGATAAAATATAAGGATTAAGCTTGCACTGCAACGTCGGATGAAGGCGTTCTCCAAATTAAAGTCGGTAAACACAATTACATTTAATTTGAGCCTCATTTTAATTAAAGGATGAATCCTGCCTCTCTCAGATGAAGTCAACTACACAGAGGTGTTGTGGTTTTCATGTTGACACAGTTTAACACAGCATTTTTAAACAATGAGTGCACCCTCAACTGTGAACGGGGTGAACATTTAAAATGGGTCAATTCAGAGTTCATTTCATGTGACAAGTAAAGACAACAGAATTGTAGTAAATGCTGTCAACAAGAGACTAAATCAGCACTAATTGTTATTGAAGCTCCATCAAAAGACAACAGCACTTCAGTGACAGCTGCAGGGTGAAGCTGTTTTTTTCTGGAAATGATTTCTGGCCTGAAATATTTTTAAAGTCCAATACTAAGCCACACCAATGAAAGATTGGTAATCATAGTGAGTGATGTGGACAGCAAATTCTAGACACTCAATATATATAAGTGTTATCTGCAAGGCAGAGGCCCCAAAGGTACAACTTGTTAGCACAATGTTAGCAGTAACATTCCTATTTTAATAATACAAGACACCTTACTTTACATAGTCAGGCACGTGGCATACTGTATGTAAACATATAGTGTGTATAGTACAAACAATATGCATGAAGTCAGTATTCTCAGTATGTCAGTCAGTATGACATAAGTAAGATCAAGGATCGTGTTTAATGAAATTAGTTTAACCCCCTTATACTACATACTACTGACATGCCTGTAATCATCTTCAACTGTGAAATATAAGTGAGAAATAATGAGGATATATATATTTATATCATGTGGCAATTAAGTTAGGGAGTCCATAAAGAATGCAGTTGAAGGCAGATGGTGTGAGAGTTGTGTCGTGGTGATCGTCATCTTCCTTTGAGTCAGTGACGAGCACTTGATCTGCAGAGGAAAGCCAAAGGAAGCAACAATTATATCTGAGGGTTATTTTGAAATTCAACATTCTTTGGATTCACGGTTTGAATGATTTGACGTGACGTTTCTTGTTTTTCTCTTTGCAAAGAAACCCAAGCCTCACACACAAAGAAAGAGAGACATGTGGGTGCCTTAAGAAAAGACATGGGCTGTTAAAGTATTACAGTAAATAGAAATGTAATGTGAGGCTAACTGAGGTAACGAACAGGATGTACAGTACCATGTGATCCTGTAGATTTGTGACGTGCTATCTCTGAACTATCTGCTTTCCTCAGGGCATGGATGGTCTGGCCAGAGGTCTGTCTGATCCTCAGTAGATCTGCAACACATGATGACACACACAGACTGTAATACTGTAACTGCTAATAATACCCACAGGATGAAGTAAATAAAAACGTTAAAAGAGGCCGAATTACAATGTATTCAGGTGACAGTAAGTAATGAAAGATGTATTATTAATTATTATGTCTAATAAGTCCAAAACCTACTGTCTAGAACATTGAGCACATTGTGTGTGTTCTGGTGAAGGCTGCTGTGCCACTGGTTGAGCACAATACAGCCGACACCACCCAAACTCAACAGCAGGGCCGTCTCCAGGGGTTTCTCCAGGGCAAACTGTCTCGCACTGGAGAGGAGAGAAATAGTGGGATTATGAGAGACAGAGGGAAGGTAAGCCCTGTTTCTATAAACTGTTCCCAACCAAAAAGCTGAAAGCTGCCAAAGATAAAAGAATGAATTATCACCATTTTAAGTTAATCCAGTAAAACACATTAGAAATGTTAAAAAGAAGACAGATTTAAGCAGGAAGAAAAGGTAAGTACTTATTTATTTGAGAATCTGAGTTAGAGTTTAATTCAACTAAGCTTTGTTGTTACCTCTTGTGCATGTCAAGGTTTGATTGGCGGAGAACACTGGCATTGTTCTGAACCAGGTCAAAGAGCAGAGCCATGCGACACTCTGAGGAGAGCAAACAAAATAAAGAAATAAAGCTCTTCTATTTCTACTTAACACAAAATGCTGTACACACTAGACATGTTCCTGATGAAAACTGTCATGGAACATCAAACACAAATATAGATGCTGCACTTGTTAATGTTTAAGTATGTAATGTCTTCTGTCCTTTGTTCTCTTTATCTCTGTGTTGTGTTCAAAGATCTTAAACATTATAAAGAAAGTTGAGCTGAGTGGTGTGTAACATATAAAAGGTTATGAGTTTCGGGCTTTTCTGCTACTTCTGGTTTTATTCATTTTCAATAATTTCCTGGAATCACTTTCAGTCAGAAGAAAGAGGCTCTGCACCTTCTGTGTGGAAAAATATATACAGTATGTAAGTCTATAAGTAAAACATGACCTTTTAGCCATGGGCTTTCATCAGATCAGATCAAGCTCAATCTACAAGAAACAAGCACACTTGTGTTTTGGCACAGTTATACTGGACTCCAGCACAGAAACGGACTACGTTTACATGCACTATATATTTGGGGTTTTACCCTTATTCTGAAAAAGACAATATTCCTACTAAGCCGTTTACATTGCTAATCAAAATGAATATTCCACTAATATTCCCATTTACCCCATTTATCCCATTGACAGCGGCCGATGCCCCAGCATGTCGTTAATCATGAGGACTTGGGAGCAAGTAAAAAGTAAATCTAACCTTATCAATTAGCTATGCCATTTTCCCAGATAATTGATTGGTCAGTCAACGGTGCTTTTGCACGAGCTGATCTGTTATCTCGAACATAACCTGCACTGGAGCAGGTTTGCCGTGTAGCATAAGACTTCTGTAGTAGTACTGAAAACCCAGAGTGAAACCTGAAGTTATCTCGCTAACGTAAATCCCGCTTCGTAGTACAGGCCTCAGGTGTGCGTCAGCGAGGTCGCCTAACATCTTCTCTATTGCAGCAAGGATAAACAGTGCCTTGCAGCTGTTCTGGACGAGATCCTATAGAGTGACAATTGTGTCTGTGTCTGAAGCAAGACCCTGCTGCCCCCCTCCCCTTTGCCTTGCAGCTGCCTGGAGCCGGAATGGCAGTTCACTCAGATGTGAGTCTCAGTCATCCAGTCATTGTCACAGCAGCGTTACAGTCAGCAAGCTTTGTCCTTCAGAGAGTCACGTTAGGATGTAATATTATTACAAGATAAAGATGCAGTGATAAATTCCCAGATAAGAAATGAGTGCAGATGGTGCTGCATGTACAACACCTTTTTTTTTCTTAGAAATACAAATCTGACATCGCCTAATCTTATCCTGATGGCCAATTAAGTAGGAATGGTGTGGTGTGTTGTGAAGTAACAGCTGGAATTCCGACCATGGTGTCAGTCACACTATAGTTAGGAGCACTAACGGCAGGCTAGCGGGTGGCACATATGTCTGGCCTGGGGCAATGTGTAAGGCCAACCTGACACTCTGTCAATCACACTGGATCAAGTCCACCCAACCTCAGACTACCTTTGTCTGCTGGTGAACGAGAAGAAAGAAGCCATGAAGATGTAGCCATGGTTGTTTTGTGAATTATCTTTGAAGGTGTGAAGAGTTGGAAGACAATTTGGAGCAGCTTATTATTTATTTAAAATGTATTAGTACTGAAGGATGGAAAAGGCCTTCTCTAATAATTGAGAACAGGGAGACGGGTTTGGAGTCTCCTTGTCCAATAAGTGTAAATAAATTACAACAGCCAGGAGTTCTTTTTAGACTACTCCAAGAAAAACAAGACTAGGTTGAAACCTAGTTTATGGACGGGCCGTGTACGGTCAACTTGCTCACGAGGACGTAACTGAGAAAAACTAAATTTGTTCTGGAGTTATTAAGGTTGAAATTATTCAGCAAATATCCGTCTATCCGAAAATAAAACTGTTCAATAGGTCTGAGGTCTGAATGACTGAAATTAATACAGTATTCCTCAGTTAAATTATATTTACAGGCACTCGGTGAAATCGAGGATGTTATTGCAGGGATCTAATAGTAAGACATCATTGATTTCTGACTGCAGAACAGGGATATTTCTATATATACCCACTGAGGGAATGGAAGATTGATGTGTTTGAAGAGATTAAGTTTATTGCTCCATTTACTGCTTACATAATCCACCAACAGCTGCAAATTTCCATCATTTATTCATTACAGTATTTTGACACCGTCCTTATTTTTTTAAATGCTTTAGAAAACTCAAGACAGTGTGTGGTTTTATAAAATCTGGTACGTTATTAGGACACCAGATGCTCAAAACACTTAGTTAGTTAGTTAATCTTAGATTCATTTTAACAATTTGAAAATGACTATGCTTATTTTTTTACTGGGGCCTTTCATGCACCCAGCCTGGTTTTGTTTGATTGTGTTTAGTTTGTCTTTTAGTTTAGCACCCACAGTTTCACAGCATCTTACACCCACACTTCACCACTGACTGCTGACTTCACACACCGTAGTGTGCTTATGTTGAGTCATCTTTAATAAACTGCTTGTGTACTTAAATAGTTACTGTGTGGACCTCCCTTATGTGTTGTGCTCCTGGATGTCCTATTAAACACCACAGAGGGGAAATAGAGAGTATGTGTGTACAGTACCAGACAGATTGAGGGCTGCTAGTTTGGCCGGTGGAATGTTTGCCATGAAGCGCTCCATCCCCAAGTAAATGAAGGCACTGCATCTGCACATCAGCTGCTCCACCTCAGACAGACTTAATACATATTGGAGATGGCTGGGTTAGAGGTGTAGACATGATCAGGTGTGTTGCAATGTAACACATACAGTTGGTTCTCAGTGTTGCATTGCTTTGCTCTCTCTGCTTAAAGGTTCAGACCTTGGTGTTTGACTGCTGCCCACGAAGCCCTCCCACAGATGAGTAAAATGCTGGCTGTGGGTTTCCAAAATCTCCTTCATCTTCATACTGAGACTGGTCCCTTCTGTGCCACATAGACAACAACAGAAAATATTATGAAACCTTCCACTTGCCACTAACTGGGAGCTGCAATGTGACTCATACAAGGCCACGAAAGTAGAGGTTTAGTAAAATTGTATAGTGTAAACAAGAAAAGGCTGCTTTAAGGGGCTAGAAGCTGAGAAGAGGACATGCAGAGCCAGCTATACCAATGCCCGGCTGCAAAACAGTACAAAGAGAACATTAATCACTGCAGAACTTGACTTCTTGACTCTGAAAAGTCCCAGCACACCTATACCTGAGTCCAAAACACACCACAGAACCAACAATAAAAGCAGCTAAAGCTGTACAGTGCTGTAATTGATTACTTACCAAAGTTGCCTTCATCGTGAGGGTCAACAATATCTGTGTAGGTATGTTAAGAATAATAATCTATGAAAAAGGGCACTATATTCCACGAACACAAATAAAAACAGAAATAGGTATAATAATTAACATAAAAGATACATTTAAAGTTACGTGTGTCCACTGGAAACGTGTTAGAAGGCAACACACAATTCACAGGCATCTGGGGAAATAAATGTATACATTATTACAGCTTAAACTCACGACAGTGGAGAGTGAAAGTGGCTTTTAAGACAGGAGAGCAAAAGAAATAGAAGCAAAAGGGGATGGGTTGGTGGAAAAAATAGAAGTGGCGCATGACAGAAGGTAAATGCTCAGAAGCTAGAAATAGGATCTTTATGAAAACACATTATGTAATTGATTGAAAAATCACACTTAAAAGGGAGGCGAGAGGAAATTATTGGTAGTGCTGACAGCAGGTAAAAGTAATATTGCTGTCTGTATCTGGCAGACCCAGATTAATTTACTGAACTCACCACTTTGATGGCTTGGCTTTGATCTCCCTTCCCCTTAGTTCCCTTGCCACCTTTGGTCTCCTTTTTGTTGTCACTTTCAACTGCCATAAACAGGAAGCAGAATTAATACATGCACTTGTCTGCGAGGTAGATTACACAGAATGTGGACTGGGAAAATAATTCTCATTATCTGCAAGGCCAATGACATTTATTAGTGACTGATAAACTGTTCTAAAAGTTTCCTCTTGGATGCAACATCTATTTTCCTGTGCAAATGAAAGCACTGACTATTGATGAAGCATTGATGATCAATTTTAATTACAGCGTTAATTTGATTAAAGCCCCCTTTTCTTCTCAAACAAATTAATGAGTTAAGTCAATACCTAATTACCAATACCAGTTCTTGTTTCTATTGAGTTTAAATGCACTCATTATAACTTGCTTTGGACAAAAGTGTCTGCCGAAGGAATGTATTGCATTATTACAATTATGTGGTTTGAGATTCAGTAGACATTTAAGGATCCTAGAGGTTGAATCAGAATGAATGCTGATCACTTCAGCTTTTATTGACCACCAGCAATGGAGCCAAACTTCCACTTCTCTAACAGTTTATTTCAGAAAATGTTAATGAAAGCAATTAGGCTTAATGTTTCAAAATGATTTTGATATTATTGAATAAAAATGCCTTTAGTTTGTTTTTAATAAGACATAATTGATTTGTTGACACTACAACCTGGTGCAACTCCATTGGAGTCCTAAACCTATTTCCTACATACCTGTCACATGTATTATCAGGGTAAACTTAAAGTCTGATCACATGGCGTCAGTGTCTTCAGTACTACTTGAGGTTCCATAGCTGACAGTGTTTTCTTGTCACCGCAGCTGAACAAGCCACCACGATTCTCAGTGGCTCCCACTGTTCATGCTATAACTTATATTTCTACAAATCACTGTTAATGTGTAAAACTGTACATCACTATACTTTTTCTGTACAGGGTTCGTACAAACTTTTAAAAGAAAGAAAAGACTACTGAAGCCTTTATCATCACATCTAAATTGTTACTGTAAATGCCATGAGACAGCAAACAAATATGACAAAATTTTAAATATTAAAACATTTTTAGTTTACATGAGTGATCATGTAGATGATGAAACACCAGATTGTGAAAAAAATCCAGCATTTCCCAAGTAGTAAATTCAAGCATATTCTTAACTTCGAAAACAAAACGGTAAAATGAAGCATTTTCCAAACTTTTAGGACTTTGTACAAACCTTGTTAAAAGGAACAGAAGGTCAGCAAATGTAACATCTTTCATGACGCCTGTTAAGTTTGAATCACAATTTCTTTTATATCACTCGACAACTTTTAATACACAGTAATTGTTGAGGCAGTAAGAACAGACATTCATACAAAGGCAAACATTTTCTGCCTGAAAGCAGTCTTTTTATAGTTTGTGCTAATTTGTCCTGTGCATACTTCATGCAAAGCACTGCACATAATAACAAATAGCCCTTTCAAAAGTGGTTTCGGGCACTATATCTTCTTGACACAATGGTAAACTGTAGATGTCAAAGTTATGGTAATGATGGTCCACTCTTTTCTGGTCTCGCCATCACCCATGTATGTGATCCTGGCATTGAAAGGTGTACTAGGAAATACATGTTTGTGTAGTTTCCAGTCTGTGGCATATGGAAGTGTCAAGTGAGACACACAGGCACACACACACACACACACTCACACACACATATATATACACTAGCTTAACAGTAACCTTTGAACATTTATTCAAGTTATGCAAATGACTCAACCTTTATAAAGGCAAAGATGTCTGCATCATCAGATTCGTTGCTCTCCCTTTTCTTTTCTTCCCAAAATATTAATGTGCACAATTCCCCCAAGGATTGCAGCATCATTGTCAAAAAACAACTGGATTTTACTCTCAGTAGACCTCCAAAATAAAATCCTGAGTGACTGGAGAAGGACACAGTGTTGTGGATAATAAAAATTAAAATGAGGCTCATCTTTTAGGTTTTTATTGTTTTTTACTTAAAAAATACTTCTTAAGCAGTTTATTAACTGTTTTTAATCAGACTCTGTTCTCACACATCAAAACATTATTTGTTGTTTCCTGTTGTAACAAAACACTATTTACCGTTGTGAACAGTAAGCAATTATTTTAATAGACAGTAGATTGGATAGAAAAATGGGCAGAAAATGCAATAAGTTGCTGAATAGTGATTTTGGCCTCATGTAGTGAAGTACAGCTTTACAGTCATGGCTTATTTATGTTTGCCAAAAAATAACTTGTTCCCGACACCAGAATTGTAGCAGGGCCAACAGCATGAATCCACAGCATCTCACAATGTGGAGAGTGTGGTACTTTTTAGCTCCACCAACAGCTTTAACAAGTATGTTCATTTTAACTCTGAGTTACCCTCTGCATATATCAAACTTACAATTCAGATTCTATATTGTTCTAGCAGGCACAGTAAAAATGGCCACCACTTCAGCAGAACAGGCCGTGGTGTTCAGATTTAGACTTTATTGTCTATGGAGGGAAATGGATGTGAAATGACCTTTAAACAAATTCCATTTCTATGGATGGCTACCTGCAATCTAAATTCAGGTGACAAGATGCTTTCAAAAGTGTAAGCCATTATTTACAATGAGAAATTACATCCACTTATGTTTTACAAAAATCCCACTCTTTTATGAAGTCTCAATTATGAACAGTTTTATAGATAAGACCGTTATACTGCATAATCTTATTTCTCCCACCAAGAAACCCACTGTTTCTTACAGTATCTATGACTCTGGGGTGAGCCACGATAACGTTCAGTTCTGGCCATTCATATGTCTTCTTTTATTATTAGTCATACCTTGTTGTTTCTTTACTTTACCTGTTGCCTACGTCATCTGTCTATTTCACAGTATCTCCTGGACAATATAAAGCTAACACCTACTTTCAATGAACTTCAGAGAATCACATTTTTGCTACTTATAATATTTCTTAATGATAAGTTAGTGATAAAAGTCTAATAAAGCATTTATCTAACATTATCTGTACTTTTGTTGTAAGAAATATTTGACATGCATGTCATCATTAGGACTATGTGTCTTAGGGCATTAGGTCTTAGAAATCATTAAAGGAAATTAGGGGACGTGAGTGATTATATGTCTTGATAAACCATTAATTGGGCAATTGTAGTAAAAGTATTAGTTATGAAATACTTGAAAAGGTTTTCTACTTGAGTAGGGCCGTAATAACAGGCTGATTGGTTTTAGATATGTTTGAAATGATATGGCCAGCAGCCAGTCAAGTCATTTATACTTCCATATTCTGCCTTATGTTTACACTAATAACTAGATTCTACAGAATGCATGTGTTGCATTTCAGTGCTCATACCGCAGGCAAGAATATGGGCAAGCATGTGGGTCTCTGTGCGCCTCTGTGTGGTGACCGATATTGGCAGACTTATAACGTTATAATGTTAATGGTTTGGAATCCCTGGGCAGAGCTTGCAAACTTTTTTTAAATGTGTGCGTGTCTCTGGTACCTTTTTCTGGTTCTTCTCTGTTCAGGCGACTGTGGAAAAGCTGGAGGGAGAAATCTCGTGACACAGAACTCAGGCCTTCCTCCTGCAGGATGGACAAGGCTTCCAGCGGCAACTCGAGCAACTTCATGTCTGCCAGCAACACCACATGCTCCCCTGCTTCTGCTGGTAATTTAAAGTACAAACGTTTTCTCATGTATTGTATAAGTTATGACAATATAACTTTTTTTAACCTTAAAGCCATGTAGAAGATGTTACTGTAAACTAACCTTTAAGGAACTATTGCTCCACAATTTCCTACTGGTCCTCCTCAAAACTAAAAGTACCGAGATATCGTGTGTGTAAATGAACATGTATCACATTAAATCAGCATTTGCCTGTGAGGTGAGGGGTGGGTTAGAGGTGGAGATGTTGGAATAGTGGTTCATATGACTGTGAATATATCCACAAGGCCCTCAGGGTGTCACAGACACAAGCAAGCTCACACCCAACATGCTCTACCTTTATCTGAGCTCCCCTTCTCTTCTTTATCTTTGGTCTTGGTCACCTCAGGGACTGCTAGTGATGCAGCTTGGGGCCTGAGGGGGGTAGAGGGACAGATGAGGATCATTAGGGCTACACTAACTTATGTCTGACAAGGACATAAGGTAGAACCAGATAGTGTAAGATGTGACAAAGTTTAAGCAACACAGACATGCAGCACTTTATGTAAGCGTACACCAACCAAACCTGACCAATGGAGATTAACAGACAAGCTAGTCTCTATTTGTCTTAAACACACAGTGGACATTTGGACCTGTCACAGTGGAAACATTTTCACTTCAAAGTAGTAAAGTTTCCATCCTTGGGCTAGAAAAAACTAAATGAAATGTGTCAAGCTTTTGTAGTGGACAAAATGGGGAATCTGATGACATATACAGTACTTCACCTTAAGCAAGAGCAGTCAAACTGTGTGAGAAGTGGATTCAAATAGTCTTCCATTTTTTGTACAATTTCTCTGAAGCGAGGTGCGAACATTTTTTCTGTGGCAGTTTTCTGTATAAGGGAACAAGAAAAAAGAATAGGGTGTTTCAGTAGCTGTAACACAGGACTTACTGTTTCAGACCATTAATTACTTTCATACACACACCTATGCAGCAACACAGCACATGCTGAGTAAGGCAGAGGAGACTTGAGATGATAATAATTGCAGTGAAGTGAGATTATCTATGGGGCTTGCAGTGGACAATGTTTATAGAGTAAATGGAAGGCAGAGGTCTCAACAAGACATACGTGGGGAGAAAGCTGATGCTCTGCAGAGGCCTCCAGTCTGTACTCAGCACCGTGCCAACAGGCTTCCTTGAGGAGGGCGTATCTAGTCTCCTGGGCAAAGGCCCGAGTCTGCTCCCTCAGTGCCAGCAGAGCATGAGGGCACACTGAAACCTTGGCCACCCTAGAGCACGTCAGGGTACCTGCAACAACAGATATGACACACAATCAGACATGCATACCTCTCAGACACATACAGGCCTCATAATCGGTCCCCATGAGCCCCTCCACCCCCTGCTCCTACTGTAAGATCTCCTTCTCCCTTCTTCTGTCTCATCTTGATTTTTCCTCACGGTCTTTTCTGTTTCATGAATTTCTCCTCATTCTCAGGCAACAAGTTTAGAGGCCTGCCAATTCCTTTTTTCCCCCACAATACCTACAACTTCTTATGTCAGACTAGTCCCAGGAAATGTCATGCAAGAATGTAACAGTTAAAAAGATGAAATGTTTGTAAATGACCAGACCACACAGCCAACCTGAGCAGCGCGACGGCTACCACACTGAGTCAGGCAGCAAGGAATGCATATGTATCATGTTGAAACAAAAAAAGCCGGCTGCTGCTGTCGGTTCTGTGTGTGTGTGTGTGTAGGAGCTACACAAACAAACACACACAATGTCCTCTTAAAGCGCGACCACAGAAAACAGCAAAACATAATAGAGAACTCTCATTGTTGTTATTTAGCGGAATTTCGGGAGCAGGAACACAACCCCATTACGTCAACCACCTCACTACGCCATTTCCGTATAAATACCCTACATAACCGTCCCTCGTCCGCTCTCGACTACTGCGCATGGCAGCTGCTAGCACCGGTTAAGACGCCTGGCATCCCGGTGCTAGGCGTCTTAGCTATCCACCTTCAGCAACCACAGCAGCTACCACCGCGTGGCAGCTGCTAGCAGCTACCAACCTCCAGCAACCAAAGCAGCTAGCACTGGCCGGGACGCCAGCACCGGGATGCCGTCGTTCTCGGCCGTCCACCGACCACAGCCGCTAGCACCGGCCGGGACACTGGCACCGGGATGCCGGGGCTCTCGGCCTACCACTGACCACAGCAGCTAGCATCGGCTGCAGGTCCGGCACCGGGTTGCCGCTCTGTCTGTCGGTTTTGGGGGGTTTGTACTATGCCACCTCAGTCTCCCACTTACTTTAAATCATGGGCCGCGGGTCCTCGCAAGCATATCACCGTTTAATCCGGTCAGATCCCAAAGATCTTAAATCGGCTTCATCTCTTTTCCAGATATGGGAGGCTTTTTGGGGGTTCGTCGTACCCGAGTGCCACGGCGGACGTCCACACGAAGCTTCCCCAAACCATCAGCAATATACAAACATTCTAAATGTACCTCTGTTCAATAAATCTTTTAAACGTATCATACGGAGGGTGTGTTCCTTGCTAGTGAAGTACAATTTCTTTTCTTCTCATTCAACTAACATACTGTGAAAAACACCTCAACGGTGCACCAAGTTTTATAGTGTTAGGGCCTGTTTATTTTATTTTATATGGGCGATGAGATGAATGATTTGAATTTAAAAATGACTGCTGGCCCTCACTGCCCAACAACCAGCCCAGCCCGCTGACACGCCGACGTGCCCAGATGTGTTCATCGCTGCTTGCAGCTTTTATTTCATAATGCATTTCATTTATATTTAGTTTAGACAGGAAAAGGTTAAGAGGCTCAATTGTAACTGGGGATGTTCAATTACATCTGTGACATATTCCACAGATATCAATAGTCAATAAAAAAATCATTTTTACTGTGTATTTTTGCTGAGAGCTGCGCGCGTTATGCAGAGAGAAATAGGCAAGACTCTTCATAGCACTAGAGACTGCTGTGTGGCTGCATTATCAACATAGACGCCATAATGAAAAGCAAGAGGTTCTGTGAAGCATACGCGGTGCTTGATATGGGTGGTGTGGCCAGGTCATTACCTCGTTGTCGTTGTCCATTGTAGTAGTACCACAAAAAGTTGTCTATATACATCCAAAAAAACTCTCAGTTTTGCTGAAAAGTGACTAGTTTGCACGTATGCTTTGGTGTTCCATGCCAGGCCAGTAACAAAGAGGTCAAAAGGAAATTCATCTGATTTGTTCTTCTCTTTGTCGTCTTCTACTGTCTTCATTAAAACTTAACTTTTCATCTGCCTTGCAGATAAATGTTACATTGAAATACTAAATTCATTTGGCTCCATTTTAATGTTAACAATAATGCTACGTGCAGCACCATATGTGTGATGAAGACTACATTCCCCAGGGCTATGGAACAAATTAGATGCAGTATAAAGATACATTATTGCAGTAAATCTTCTGTTTGAAGTGGCCCGCATTTCTGCTACAAGTTTTATTGCGAACATAGGTTTAAAAAAAGGTAGAAACTCCAGACCTGTAACTTGCGTAGTCTTTCCCTTTTGATTTGGAGCTTTGGTCATCTCATAGGAGGCCCCATAAAGGTCTGACCTAGAAACAAAACAAACACTCACAGAGATGTACTTTTTATCCTTTACCTATATACAGTATGGACTGCTTCACATGTACATTTTAAATATATTTGATTTTAAGTAACATAGATGCATTCCATCTCTAGCCACTAGTACAGTACTAGTACAACCAACAGCCCTCTAGTGGCAGGGGTACCACACAGCAGGCACATTCTGCTCCAGATATGTCTGTACCCTAAACCTAATGTGACTTGTGTGACCTACAGACATTTGCTCATGTACCATTATACTGTCAGAGGCCGATAAGAGCAGAATTTACAGCATGGCAAAGGAAGAGGAATAGTGAGACAAAATAGAAATTACCCATCTCCAGAGTGCTGAAACAGCAGGATCTTCAGGTTGGGTGGAAGCTCTGCAAGGATATTCAGGTGGCTGGGACAGATGGTCAGGTGGCTGAAGGACTGCATACGAGAAAGTAAGATCACAAATCTAACAGTATGTTATACAAACTTAAAATGCCTTTAAAATTGTTATTTTTCTTTATCTGAGTAAGAAAGCATTTTAGAAAGGATGAAAGGTAAGATGTTGTCTTAAAAGTCTGATTTCAGGAACGGAAAGGTACCACCAGAAATACAGTATGTGAAGAGGAACGGTGGAATATTTATTTGCGTTATAATTTAAAAGCGTTCTGAAAAAGATTCAGCAATTGCGATGCATTAAAATAACAACAATTGTAAATGGTCTATTCATTACCTTCATCATTAAAACTGATAAGAAGAGGTCCAACACCTCATGCTATAATGCTCTGTGTGATTTTGATTTTGAAATCCTACTGTACATTCAGAGAAAAGGCCATAACAGCACCAATAGTGTGTCGCCCAGCAAGGGAATTTACCAAGCTGGGTATGACAGCATTCATAAATCATGTGAGTGTACGGGGGGAGAGGGCCCGGTACCTTGGAGAGGCTATTGAGGGAATCCTCCACTCCCTTCAGCATGCTGCTGGGCCTCTCCTCCTGAGACAGGAGCAGCTTTCTGTGAAGGCTGAGCAGTGCAGAGAGCTGGGACATACTGGTGCCTGCACAAGCAGAACTTAGGACCTCAGCCATCGTAGAAACAATGCTGCAGCTCTGGGAATAAATCAGGAGATGGATGAACTGGTGCTGTTGGTAATAGCAGGAATTATAGCGATTATATCCTGAAGGATACGATTCAGTAAGCGAAGATGACGTGTGGATACAGATGCAAGAGACTGTGTTGTGCACAGAGCCACCTGCATAGGGTGTTCAGTGGCAGCATATTGACCCCAGTTTCATACAATGTTTTATATGTGGAACTTTCTACATGCATGCAACAGTGACGAGATGGAAAGGAAGTGAAACCCAATGCATGCTCAAAACAATGCCTGCACACTCAAGCAGTATACTAAAAATCTGATGCACAATACCTGAAACAGGGCAAGGTATTGACCTGCCACTGCAGGGTCAGACTGGCCAAGACACTCCAACATGTTGAGAGAGGCATCAGCCAGGATGGAGGAGGGCAGCTTGTGTTGGAGACACAGGCTGATGGCCTCAGCCAGTGCCTTACTAGCTTGTACCAACAGTTGCTGGCCTCTATGCCTCCTCTGCTGCTAAATACACATTGCGCGCACACACACACACACACACACACACACACACACACAAACACACACACACACACACACGCACACACACACACACACAATGCAGGCAAATAAACACTCCTGTACAATTTGAAAGTCAATGCAAGTTTGCATTATCAATCACTCGTACAATGTGTATATAACTTACAACACTATCAATATGCTGTATAGTATATCTCTATCATTCTATGTTATTGCTGTTGCTATTGAGCAACATGCTCAACATGCTGAGTCACATGTAACATAAATAAAACATATATTTTATATACATCTGTTTATCTTGTATTGACATTCTTTTCAAGGTCAACTCTTCCAGCATAAAGATCTCTTTTGCATCATTGTGCAACTTACCCAGATGTTCATTCCAGCCATGTCTTATTACATTCTTTGTTTTTACATTTGTAGGTAAGTAATTTAAAAATAGTTTTAAAGGCAAAGCATATTTCAAACATTCATCATTTTTGTTTCTACATAAGGCTAGGAAGTTCTTTGCTATTCAAAGGTAATTTTGTCTGGCAAGAATACGTTTAAGTCCCCCAGTAACAAATGCACAATACATTAACTGATGAAACTGTGGAGTAATTTATCTCCTTTTGAAATGATTTCAATGGAATCTAGATATTAGGAATAATAGATTTTGTTTTGACGTAGTTAATCTCAATGCAGGCACCGCACTCAAAACTCAACCGTACAACATTACCAGTTAAATCCTACCAAAATGTTGCCACATAAATAACATTGTGCCCATTTTATTCTGCACCAAGTTTGATGTGGACAGTACATCTCTCTTCTTTGACTTTCAATATGAAAACTATGCAGAGCGCCCAGAGATTTACCTCTGGGGGATTTGAGATGTGAGGTGAACCTCAGTATAAAGACCTTAGATTAGACATGAGTGAGAAGTGATGGGGTCACTTGTCAGGAGGTATGTACCTGCAGCTCAGCACTTTTGGCAGAGGTCATCTTCGGCTCTCTTCTGCTTGAATCTCTGTCTCTCTCTTTCTCTGAATTCTCCTCATCCATGGAAACAGCTTTAGGGTCAGACCAGGGGCCCCTCTGAACAAAATTAGTTCAAGACCACAGAACAATGATCGCGATTTAAAATCCCCTCATGATCACAAACCATGAAGACCTAAGCTTTTCTGTCTTAAATTATGTAAGCGGACATCCATCTCTCTAATCCCTATAAACTTTTCACCCTGTGTTGCAACTTTATTCAGGTAATTTGTCTATTGGCGTGTACTGTATGTGTGGATGTGTGCGTCACGATTCCCAAAAAGGCCTGCATGTAAAATTCCCCCAAGATTTATGTGACATCCCATGATGTGTTAAAAACGTAAGTGCTTTGTTTCTGGAATGTTGTTTTTTATGGTCTGAAGGCAAATTTTCCATTAAATGGTAAATGTATTCATACGGTCCATGTTGGTATTACTGGAAGTGTTTTTTTAAAGACAATTTTGTTTTTATTCTTTCATGATTTTTCAAAGAGATTTTGTATTTCAAAGGTATGAGGTTGGTGAAATTAATATATTGTTCTGTGTTTCCAATAGTCGGGTTTTAATATCTAATATATTCATTAAATACCCTGACTTTCTCCTGTGATTCTCTAAATAATGTGTCAAATCCACAGTTTCCTATCTGGAATACAATGTCAGAGAACCCTCCATGTAGCAGACATGTATACATGAGCCTATTGTGCAAATGTGTTGTGTTGTCTACCTGTTTGTGTCCATCCCAGAGAGCACACAGATAAATGGGGTCCTCCTGCACAGCCAGCAATCTGAGGTACTTTCCCGTCAGACTCAGGCAGCAGGCTCTGGCCTCCATGTTGTCCAGGGAGTGAGAACTGACTGTAGCCAGCTGTCCCAGAGCCACCTGCCCCAAGGTAGTGCCCACACTCGCCCATTCCTGGACACGACACAGGAAGTTAAGGTCAAATCAGGAAATGGATCACAAGCAATGTACTTGCTTGCAATATCATCTGATGACAACGAAAACTCTTTTTCTTTTCACTAGTTGAAGCTGTTCAGACGCATCATTGTAAGAGGGGAAGGTTACAAGCAATGGGAATATACTTGGAAAACAACAGAATTATATCAGGTCTACATGATTATACCATTCATAAAGATCAATATATGGGCTGCTGAATGACAATACTTTGTCATGCTCACAGCCTAGCAAGCCTCTAAGGCTAAGGTATTAACAATAAATGAGCAATTTCCAGTATAGACTTATGGGTGACGTAAGCCAGACTGTATCAACATTTTCAAAAGTGTAAATGTGTCACTTCTTCTGCCCTATTGCTGCTTTGTTTTTATATTCTTCGTGTACTAAAAAAAAATGTTAATCTACATGTGTTGCCCTAAATTGGTAATTAATTGAATGTAATGAAAAAATGTATCAATATATAAGCTATATTTGTAAGTAGGATACATGAATTGTTGGTGCTGGTCTTTATGTTGAAAAAAACAAAATAATATCTTTTTAAATAGGATGATACAAACTCATAATAAAGGAATTGACAGTTTTCAACAGCACAGAATGTGTGTGTGTTGGCATAATCTGTTAATTTATTACATTAACTGGTGTTTTAGAGCTACTGTAAGACTACAGTACTTCATTACTGTGGCAGACACATTTGATTACATCTAAATAGATTTCACAATTGAGAGAGGTTTCAGGTGCTTGAGTGCTGTCTAACCTGTTCTATAGAATTGGGCTCAGGTGTGCAGTATGTAAACTCCTCCAATGCTATCTCAGCAGAGATCTTCCTCTCCCGGGCCAGAGCTTGGCGCTTCTCCTCAGCAGAGTGCTCCTCCAGCACGGCCAGACAAAATTCTGCCAGAGTCAGTCGCAGGCGCAGCAGCCTCCGCATAGCTGCCAACGACAGTCCACAACTCTGGAAAAGACAAAAGAACCGGCATAAAGACAGAAATTAGAAAAATGCACTCAAAATGATAAGCACACACATGCAGTAGATTTGAAGGAAACTGTAACACACACCTGAAATATACACATCAGGATGTATGAGGCATGTTTGAATGAGAAAGAGCGGTTGGTTAGGATGCAGGAATGGGATGTATGATGAGTTCACAGACAAGCAACTTAGGCGAGACGTGTGATCAGATATTGTGAGACATGGCAAATGAGAAACTTGGGTAATGGTGAGAGTGAAAATCACTCAATTCAACAAGATAGAAGTACATATGGACAAAAGATATCCAACATCATAAAGATGAGTATACAATGTCAGTGATTACAGCTTTAGTCTTTTGTTTCCAATGCAGGTTAGATCTCAAAACGTACTAGGGCAGCAGCACCATCTGCTGAACGCACGCTGCTACAATCCAGCCTCTGATGGTTGACTCATCCACTGAAGATTTAATCAAAAACTCAATGGAACAAGAATTCGCAGCAGGTGTGAGAGTTGTCCAATCAATCTTTCTTTCATGATTCCATCAACATGTAAATCAAGGCTGCAGTCAGTGTTATTCCAGTCCATCTCCGGCACTGACGCCCTCACATAACCTCATTTGTATGAGAGCTTGTATAGTGTCTGGATGAAATATGAATCTAAAACCCATTTGCTTCATCTGCTGCTGACAAGTAAAAGTAATGGAGGCTTTATCTGTTTGTGTCACAACACCGTTAAACTGTGGTCTGACAGATAAACAGCAATACACACATACACACAAATATTTAGCTAGGATATCACACAGCCAACAGCCTAATAATATGACAGTGGCACAACAGGGCCTTAATAACCTCATACAGCAACTTAATTGAGATTTGGTCAATTAGACTCTTTAGGAAATTAACATGCGGATAGAACAAACAAAGCCTCTCATTTAGCCATGAAAAGGGCTTTGTACAGGAACATCCTTTCTTCTCTCAACACTGAACAACATGCTCAGATACTTCTCTAAATAGGATCAAACATTTTGCCATCTGCACATGTCCTTAATGGGCCAGCAATCTTAGCCAGAAATCTGCTTCTGGGCTAGAATATAACAGCCAAGCAAATATACTTCCACAGCTGTTCAAAACCATTTTTACAATGAGTAAAGCCTTCTCCTCCATCCAGTCAGTCATTTCTGGTGTTAATTTTTTTTCACCTGTTCTCTGTTGATCAGTATCCTCAAAACAAAGTTGAGTGGCTGTGACTGGTTAAAAGTGTGGATAAAAGAAGACTGTTTCTCCGAATGTGAGGGATAAAATATCTCCCATGGTTTTTAAGAGGGCATAAAAGATAGATTTTCAAGGAACATGCATGCACTTCATTTACCTCTTCCTGTGAAGGGAGCAGCGTCTGAGCATTCAGCACCACGTGTTCCTGCTCTGTAACAGCTAGCTGCATTTGGGAGAAGCAATCGAGCAGGAAGCGCTGCTTATCGTCTGTATGAGTAGTGCAGTTGGCTAGGATTCTGTAGAGCAATATTGTTAAGGGCGGACAAAGACAGAGAAGACAAAGTATGGTTGTGTGAGTGAGACACATAAAGCATGTGAGAGCACATTGGGACTCATGCTAGAACTACTTGGACGGACAGATTTGTTCTTATGTGGCAAGTCCGAGTGATTTAAGAGGATTTGTGGCATTCACACATTTTCTCGTACTTTGAATTATTTATTTAGTACGAAGAAACTTCACGAGTGGTCAAGACCTCTCATATGCGTCATGAACAGATAGCCTGCATTTCTACACAGTTGAAAAACACTAATTTGACCTGAAATCATATTGCCTTAATCTGAATGAGTAAAATATGATACCAAACTTAACTCAAATAAATATAGATCTAAGACAAACTTAATATAAAAAAGTATATTATGTTTACCATATCATCATCATTATCATGGATTGCTAATTTACTGAGAGGCTTTTAAGAATTTTATGATTTTATTGGCATGATTTGGCACAGCAACTTTAAAGTTCAGAAGAAAAGGCCTCTACCCCGACAGCTGCCTCAGTGCTGTCCAGTGTAACTTCACCTACTGCAGGCTGTAATATTCTCTCTAAAATATCTCCATGACTGTCAAGTCCACCTAAACACATCACATTAGTCATGGACCACTTTGCTTTAAAATTATGTTTTTTTAAGCATCTACCTTCACGTCACTCTTCAATTCTGTCACAGTACAGTGCTGCTCTAATGGCATGCTGATAACAGCTGTATTCTAAATGTTTTTCTAATTGTTTTGGGTTCCCCTAATTCGAATTCTGACTATGCTCAATTATGTTTCTGTTGGTTGATTTCTAACAGTCAGACTCCACAGTGGGAAAGTCTTCATTCGACTCAGCGAAATTTTAGTTAGCCTTGAATGGCAATTTTAGGGGTGTCAATTATGTTAATGCTCAAATCTCATGAACACACACCTCCTCGTGAACAGGTGGCATTCATCAGGCTGAAAAAAGTGATTTATGACAAGACAAGTTAGTGCAGTTAAGAGAGTTTGGTGAATCCAACTTGGAACACTAAGAGAGGTTGAGGATAAGAGTAGGAACATTAGCATGAGGCCCATTGTGTGTGAGTCTGGTGTAGGTGTAATAGTAGTATGGATTCATTCTTAAGTTCAACTTTTATGTGCTGACTTTCAAGATTTAACTGTCAAAACCCATCTACATGCACACAAGTAGGCTAAAGATTGTATTTGTATATGGCATACAGTATGGTTTGAAGAATATTCCGCAATTACACATTCAGGTCTGGATTAACTTCTGATTGACTAACCTCAGCCCACGTGCGTACTCTACACGTGCCCCTGCTGCGTTTTCTCTATAGCTGAGTTTATTGAAACCACTGGCACACTCTCTCAGGGTATCGCAGGCGGCCATTAGCCTCTGGGCAACCTCAGTGCTGAGTGTCTCTTCAGGTTCACCACCACCAAGGGCACGTAGACATTCAACGGCTCCTCTGGAACACAAAAATTCACATTCCATTAGTTCAGGATGACACTAATGCCTGTTGAAGTCCCAACTTATTTAGTGTGTCTGGCTAAATGTTTAAAATATGACATTTAATGGATGGACAAGTTACATGCTGAAAGTAAGTTTAATTTGTTAAAGCTAATGTTTCTGCCAGTGGACTGGTCTGTTCATGATGCATCAAGACACAAGGGGGGATATTTTCCAAGCTTGTTGCAAATCACTTCAGGGCCACAACATTTAGCATCACCAAGATTCTTCAGTTTAGCAGAATATACCTGTCTGTATTCTCTAAAGTCCAATAAAAAAGTGTTTCAGATGTAGTTTACTCTGCCACAGTGATCAGTCTGCGGTGATGAATCAGGTAAATTGGCTTTTGTATGAATTTACATATACACATACATACACATACACATCTGAACATTTTTTCCCATTTTATTGTAAAACCTCTGTGAGGTCTGTTAGTAAAAATGGATGCAATTTGACTGTTTAATGCATAACAAAGGGCTGCAAACCCTCAGTAAATATCCCCCAAGTAGTCAGGATCACAGGTTGAAGTTGATGCATGTAGGTGCAGTGTAAAAACTAAAAGCTGTTTTTTTCATGGAACTGTGTTGTGCAAGACTCGCCCTCTAGGGTTTAATGTTTACTTTGTATCAAAAGGTTGTTCATAGGGTGAAATCTAAATATTGTGCCAATATTTGCTGACAGGATGACAGAAATCACCAAAGGTCTTCTTAATCAGGAAAAATTACACATTTAGCAGGTTTGACCACAGAAGTTTGGAGTTACCTCATCTCTAATGAAGTGATCAAGAATGTGAGTTCTTGGACTCGGTTTACCCGCTGCTCCATAGCCAGGTTCAGAGCCCCACAGCCTTGTTTAATAATCTGATCAATCTGTGACAGAAAAAAAGGCATGATTGGAAAAGTATTCACAACAAAACACATGGTAACTGTGCTGCAGATGGTTGAGAAGGTAGGGATTCCATACCTTAGTGTGTGCATCTCGGTCCCTTTGGCCTACCACGGCTCTGACCTTGGTGAGGGTGAGGTGGTACCAGAAGTCTTCATCCCCACACAGGGCTTGGGCTTTGACCAGCAGGATCAGAGCCTGGGCATAGTTCTGCTCTTCACAAGCCAGAATGGCCAGACTGAGCAAACTTCTTGCCAACGCTTTCTGGTCTCCGAGCTCCTGAACAAAGAGTATTTGAAATAGAGAGTTAGTACACACATCTGCCTATAGTAAGGGTAACAATGTCAACAATACATCGCAGGTTATCCTTTTCTTATATTTTTCAGCATTGTAGATGTATAACATGGTTGGACTGATTAGTCAGATTCTATTTTACTGTCAGAGTCTGACACTGGGGTTTGTTGTTTCAACTCACCACAGCCACCATGTGGGCCTCAGCCATGAGATGCCTGGCTGGTTGATAGAGCCCTATGCTGAGGCAAACCTCAGCTTTGTCCAGCCAGATGTCCTGAGCACACACATCCATATGCTGTCGCCCAGAGCCAGCCTTTTCATCCTCATTAACGTTCTGAAAAATCAAGATATAGGACAGAAAAAAAGTCCTTATGTCCACTGCTAGGATCCTATAGTGTTAGAGTGTGTGGGATGAGCCCTGTAGATTTCAATATGAAATTCACACCATTAACAGGATGGAGTACTGTACATGAGAAGAACAATGAAAGTTATAACCATTAATAATCATGGTAAAAAACATCCTCATCATCATATCATGCAACTAACTCAAAAATGGAGTTAACGCTTATTCCAGGTTTATGAGACAAGTCATTTGACTGTCGTAAAGCTCATATATTAATCTCCCATCACTCCGTGTTGTATTATAAAAGTACTATTTACAGCATAAAGTCCTCTAAGAAGTATATATACTAGATAAAACTAAAGTAAAATGTATTCATTTTGATGCACAGGTATATTTATTCAATAAAAAGCAGGCTGACCTGAATGTACTCTTTGTGATGGCCTCTCCTCTCTTGTAAGGAAGCAATGGCTTTGTGGCACCTGCAATCATGAACATTGTTATAATAGGCCATTGAAGCAAAATGTACAAACATTAACTCTTTATAGCTGATGTGGCATACCCCATCTGTTCTTGTTCTTGGATTCTGCTCAGATTTAGGAGCTTCTCCTGATATGGTGACTGTGTCTCAAAACCCAGCTCACAACAGGTCCTCACAATTCTAATTAGGTGAAAAAAGCAACAAAAATGTAAGTATGAGCGAATTTCTGAAAGAAATAATGGTGCCACAAGTTGATGGTCATCAGCTTCCCAGTCTTCTTTGCTTCCTTGGGTTATGACAGATGACCTTAGTGTGGGTAATGCATTGGTGCCTACATTATCCACAATGCAATTGGACTGCTCAAACTGAAGTTGGAGATTTGAGTGTGATATGTTATTAGTGGGTAAAGCAGCCTGCTAGCCAGTTGGCTTTGGTCCAGAGATGAGGAGTGGGCTACAGAGGTCTGGTAAGCTGACCTCTTCATATCACTACCAGATTCAGCACAACTCCCTCTGGAGCCACAAAAGGATTTATACAATATTTCTCTCATATGCGGTACTCCCCAACAACTGTTAACAGTCTTTGACGTGTAAAATCTGTGGGTATCAGCGTTATTACCTCAATCGGTAGAGGTCGGAGAGGCTCCTCCTATCCAAAAGGTCATGAGCAATGGTCTCAGCTAGATGGATTATGGGCAGCCTCAGGTGGTCGAGTGAGAGTGAATGAAGCTCTTTTTCCAGCAGGTTGAGATAAAACAGGCTTTGAGTCTACAGCCAAACAAACAGAGGGAAAACACAAAGAAATAAATATCTGATTCTTACAGGGATGCCCAAAAACTGTATACTATCCAGAGTTTTATCAGAATAGAAAATGGCTCACGCTGCCACCTGTTTGCTCAATTTCCTAATTAATTAAATCAAATCTCATTACATACTTCCATCCCATTCTGGTGGTTGAATTTGATTAACACATATTTAATTAAGAATACTGAGGTTATTTTCTCATCCAGCATCTCTGGACCCACACAGATCAATAAATTCACTTCCTTTTATTTTGACCAACAAACTAAGACACCTTCTTAGAGTCAATGCTTCTGGCAGCTGAGGCTTTGAGCATATACAGCCAGTGATCGACAATCTCTGCTATGCTGAAAACAAGACCAGAGACAGTACCATAGACGGTAGATGGTTATGGCACTGACTTGCCTGCTTTGCAATGCTGTGTATATTGATGCAGTGGGGGTTACTGCTGGTTCTGAAGATGTGCCTGGCCAAGTCAGGACAGATGAAGCAAGCCCAGTCCTTGAGGGTGGAAGGAATTCTCTGATCCAAGACAACAGGTTTAGGTCTCTCTTCTGCAGGCGGAGTCTGGTGAGACAGATGCAGTAGTATGCAGTTAGCATTTAAAATTATGTCCAGTTTATTCCGTCAGTAAATACCTTTGAAGAATATTTATACTGCCCCAAATAATTTCTGTAAATAATGTGCACATTTTCAGTACTGTGTCATGTAGTAATAGATGCCATGTGGTAACATGAAACTTGCTTACTAAGTTTTAATAATAAATAAAACGTTGAACTCCTTATGTTTCTTTAAATCATACAGACAGAGAGGGTTGACAGTGGCTGCTAGTTATTGACAAACAAGTCAAGTAACTGCATTATTCTTCAAAAGTAAAAACCTAGTATTGTATGTTACACACTCAAATGAAAACTGTAAATCAACAAAAATTCTAATTTGGGGACTTACCTCTTTCATCTTTTTGCCTTTGCCCTTGTCTTTGTCTTTCTTGGATCCAGCAGAAGGAGGAGGCTGGAGTGGCTCACTCTTTGCCATCTCACTGGAAATCTCACAACCCACTGCCATGGACACCTGGAGTGCACATAGATGCATGTTCAATACTCAACTCAAACTCATCCGCATTGTCAAAGCTGAGTGGCAGGACAATGTTGTAGTAAAGATGCATCACCTGCCATATACCAAGTACAAAGGTGTAGGCTCTGAGCAGGTTAAGCTGGTGCTCAGGTGAAGTCCTGTCTGCCATGACAGCGAGAAGAGTGTGTGCTCGTACCAAGCTATCAAGGCACCGCACCTCCTTCAGATTAGACAAACTTTGTGTGAATACCAAGTCCTGGACTCCCACTGAGGACTCGTATTTCACTGAACTCACATCCCTCTTTTTGGACTCTAGAGGAAAGATATACATATAGCATTTACTCTGACAAAGAATTTAACAAGACAGATATGTACAATAATCTGTAAGTATAACTGTACTGCATCATTAACATTACTTTAAACAAGTACAAGTACAGAGGTCTCTCAGGGAATATTTATTAGCAGCAGACTAAAAAGACTTCACACAGAATTCTTTTAAATAGTGCTGTGGTATTCTCAGTGGGTATCTTGAAAAATCTATCTTTGTTTGGTCAGTTCCTTTTCCTCTGAACAATATTTGTTTAATGTTTACACAGGATAACAATACATCAAAGAATAAACAATGATTTCCATTGCTAATGTAACTATCAAAAAGCTGTGACATGAGAGCAGAATCGCCTTTGGGAAAAAAGAAAGTCCACAGGCACGTTTTCATGTGCAACCACACACAGAAACTGAATCCGTACGTCAAAGGAACCCTGGTGTTTCATGCCCACATGCATACATCGAGGGGAATTCTTCGAGGTGTTACCTTTTTCTTTAAATCTTAAAGTGCACTGTAGCATAATTAACAAAACTAACTTGTCATTCACACAGCTGTGTCATGATACAGTGAACAAGTTGAAATCAATGAGTTATACCTGCTCCTCCTGCCTGTTCACTCTCCAAGTGTAAAAGGATGTCTATGGCCCACATAACCTGGTGTTGGGCATCAGCTTTGGGGAAGTTGTGACAGTACAGCCACTCTCCAAACTCTAGCAGAAGGCTGACTTTCTGCCACTGTGTCTCTACACTCTGTTCAAACATGGCATCACAAACACAACAGTCAATCAAAACCTTTTCATTTAAAAAAAGCCTTTTTTTTTTACATGTGTCCTTTGTTTGATAGTTGACAGGAAATAGTCCTTTATGTGGCCTGGAACTTGAAGTGGAGTGACATGACACCTCTATATGGTGTAACAGACATCCAAAGCCTGCGTTATAGCATGGGAAACTTGGCAACACAGTTGTAATGACATAACTGGCTCCACATGATGGTGCTACAGAATGCTGGAAACATTACCTTTGCTCAGTGCAACAAGACTACACAGGAAATAAAATGATGAATTTTATGATTAAAATGAACTAATCTGCATTAACTTGCTGCTGTATCAGGTGTGGGTAAAGCTGTTAACATGACGCCAGGACAGAGGGATTACCATCAGAGAGGTGATGGATTTCTGGTAGCAGGTGAGCTGCTGGGTGATCTTGCCAGCACACAGCGCCACCTGGTGCCACATAAATGAACAGCACCGCTGTCCTCCGTCTTGAAGTTTCTGCATGTCTGTCAGTACACTTTCCTCTAGTCGTGCTTTTACCAGTATTCTGTGCTTCAGCAGAGGTCTGGAAAAACACAGGCAGTAAGATTTATATGTCTTTCTGTCTATCTACCTTTCCAAGCTCTTTTATATGTTTCCCCCAGTCCCCACGGTCTTATTCCTTTTTACTCACAGCCGGTGTATAGTGCGAGGCATGTCTCTAATAGCTCGGTCCAGCAGCTGCAGAGCACTTTTCCAGTCTGTTTTATCAATGTGGATGTGGAGCAATAAACTGTAAATTGCTGCTCTCAGGGCTAGGACCTCTTCACCTACTCAGAGGCACACACATAGATACACAGACATGCATATTTAGATGATTGATCTGTAATCCAATTCAAGCTAATGTGTGTTCATAACATAATAATTCATGCAGATCAAAAAAATTGACATGTCTAAATAGACTATCCAAGTACAAATGACAAATGACAAAGTGTTTGTCCTGGAATGAATAACACTTTTTGTGCTATCTATTATTTACAGTATGGAGGTACAGAAGAAACCAATCAGATTCATAACAGCAAAATCAAACAGCCTCCAAGAATTCAAAAATACATTTTACAGTTGAATCATTTCAAGGTCCTTTTACCTGTTGCTTCATGTTTAGAACTCCCATGAGGCAGTGCTGTGAAGGTCAGCAAGCCCTTCACTTTGACCTTTTTCTGAAATAGAAAGGGAAAGGATTAATACTTCAGTCGCTACAAGGGTGAAAGGAGAGTGGAGGATGGTTGGTCGTAGTTAAAGCTCACTGATGTACAGTATAAGATAAATTGCTATCTCATCTTGCCTTGTATATGACCCTGCCCCCATCAGTAAACCCCCTACAAAACACTCAGTCCCTGCAACATGACTGGGTTCAGTTATCTGGGTTGTTTTTGATGTTCATATTTATCCCATACAGAAAAAAAACTATAGATCACACTTTTCCCCCTGCTTATTGTGGGTCACAGCACTGCTGAAGAACAGTACACAACAGACATAATTCTGAATTCTCACATAAGCAGCTTTAAATTATGAATTTCAACATATTGTATGCTTGGCTGCATTGCTGTCCACAGGCAACGCTGGGGAGATTTTCACACATTTGAGTACACCCACATGCTCTCCCCTGTAGAAACCTTGAGAAAATGTTTCATCACCTTTATCATCAACTAAAGATTAGAGTATATTTATGAACTGAGTAAGTGTTATAACCAAACTAGAGTTGAAAACCCCCCTGAAATAATAAATAGGAAAACGTAGGAAATCAGAAAACAAATGACAGGACATGAAAGGTCAGTTCTGTGTCAGTGGCTGTCATTCAATTCTTGTTTTGCTCAATTGCTTTTTTAGTTTGTTGCTAGTACTCTTTTGGCTTTTTGCCTGTTTGGGAAAGACTTGTCTGATGCTGGGGCTGAAACATTTCCATTCACACAGGTACAGGCTTCGTGTTTTTGTGGTTTCCCTTGTTGCTGTGCTGTTTGATTGCTCCTGCTTAGGAGTGGAGCTGCACCACTAATAATGCTTAGCTGTTAAACATCACAGAAATGCAAAAATGGAGTTGTATGCTGTCTGAATATTAAAGCCAGGTGCTGAATAGCAGATGCAATGAAGAAAAAATAGAAAGTCTGTTCACACTGGATAAAAGCTACCGAAAATAGTTCTGAATGCATTCACATATTGTACATTTAGCAATTTCTATAACCTCTGTGAAACTATTTAATTAATGATTTTATTTTTATCTGGAGGGTAAAAAAAATATACAGCCACACACTTTGTGTGTGGCTGTATATTTTTTGTCTGATCACTTGGCTATGACTACAACAGGATAGTCTTCATTAGACCTGGGAGGGTCTAAACAAAACAGATAATTTAGTTTTGCTTTTGTTAAGTTAGTTTTTGAAAAATCTACTCTGGCTTCATAAAAAAGTTACAGAATTTATATGGATTAAAGTAAATGTGGCTAAAGAAGGGCCCATACATTTCCATGTTTCGCGTTGGTATGAGCCAGAGCATTTAGGATCTTCTCCAGGGGCTTTTGGAGCTGCTGTCTGTCCTCAGGAGTCTGTGTCAGTGTTAGACAAGTGTTCCAGTAATGCCTGGCAGCTGTGACACACAAAGCTGGGCTCGTAGCCTCAGCATAGCTATGGACAAGAAAGCACATATAAAGTAAAAAATTAAAAATGGAGAGTGACCAGAGAGAGAAGATAATATTTTTAGAAACTAGCTCGTAGCTGCCCAAAGCAATTGTCAACACATAAAGCAGTACCTGACACTGGACAGAAGCACCTTCATTGCTTCTCTATACATGTGTAGAGCTCCATTAGACTCATGGACTAAACTCAAACCCCTCAGACAAGCAGCACTGCTCAACATCTCATTCACCGCAGTCAGGCCATACCTAGGGATATGAGGAAATTCATTAGCTGTCCATCAAAAACAACCAATCAGCAACTGAAATGTAAAACTGACATAACCTGGAAAAATCTGAAACTTTGCAACTTAATTCAAATTTTCCAACTTGCAAAAAAAGGAAGTGAATGCTTGCTCATTTGTATCAACTGCAATACTCCTGAAAATGCACAAGATGTCACCTGCCACTCATAAAGCTTTGGCTGAAGAAATCTCTCTGCTACTACTCCTAACACCTACCTATAGTGCTTTCCATAACAAAACACACATTCATATCAAGTGCAGTCTCTCTTGCCAATTCTTAAAAATTATAGAAAAAAATACAAATCCAGCTGGGTATTTATAATATTCTCTTATTGTTTAAATAAATTGTAATCAGCTTAACACACGTACAAAACACAGGGCATGGTGTTAAGGCTCTTTGCTGCTGCTTCTTCCAGCTGCAGAGCGTTCTTTGTGCAGAACAACACCAAGCTGTGGTCCATGGCATGGTGGCACAAGGCAGCCAGCTGGCACCACACCTGCAGCTCCACCACGGCGTCAGTCCAGTTGCATTCAGACGCCATGCTCACCAGCTTTAGGTGAGGAGAGAGAAAGAGGGAGGGGAGGGGAGGAAAATGGAGGTGGTGAGGGAAAAGGAAGGGAGGAGAGAACGGGGTGTGGAAAAAGAGTGTGGGGGGGGGGGGTGACGAGAAGAGGGAGGGTGAGAAAAGCAGGGAGGGAAAACATAAAGGAGAGGGGGGAATTAAGTAATGCATAGAGTAAGTGAAAGGCAGAGAGGCAAAGACTGAACAGGCAGGAGAAAAAAGGGAACGACAGGGGACTAAGCAAAAGGGTAAAACAAAAATAAAGACAAGCATAGGAAAAAGGAGTAGCAGGAAGTAAAATAGTAAAGTAGGAGATAATCAGGGATGAAGGGGAAGGTAGTAAAGGAATGAGGAGAGTGAATGTAGGGACATAAAATTACAGGTTAGAAGGAAGAAGGATTAATGAGAAGTGGAAATGAAAAAGTGATAGAAAGAAGGACAAAGAAAGAGGAAGCAGGGAGTGATGGACAAATGAAAACATCTGATAGAATTTTGAGAAGAGGATAAACCGGAAATGTAGGAGATGGAAGAAAAGAAGGAGGGGAAATGAACTGAAGAGAGATGGACGGATGAGGGACAGAGTGAAAGACGATATAAATGTGTAAAAGGCCAAAGGCCCAGTAGTGTCAGCAACAGCGCTTCTCCACATAAGAAATGCACAGCACATCAAAGAAATGTAAACTTTAACCCGACCTAAGCATGATGATCAAGGCAGATAAAGTATTTCAAATATATTGACACATGATGAGAGGCAGACCAGGTCTGAGGGCTCATGGCTCATCTCGGCATCTGTGGAAACATGAACAGAGACATACATACTGTGGAGAGGCTGGGGACAGAGAACTCCAAATGCCTCGGGTTCCTATTGCACTGGAGCATCTCCAATCCAACCAGCACTTGCGTCATCACCGACACGTCCTCATTCTCACACTGCAAAAGAGGAAGAGAACAATGCATATTGAGCATTTCAGCACAGTCCTCTGCTGAATATCCACCAATCCCTTAGGTTTAATTATAGAAAAGATATATACATGTATTATTATTTGCTTATAAATTATACATGGCCCTGGGGTATGATTATCATATTGTTTGTGTCCCAAATGCTGCAGAGATGGCCTCGTTGATAATGTATGACTTCCTATTGTGTGGAAAATTAGTTGATGAATGATTTATTGAGATTAGAGATTAAAGCTGCATTTCTTAATTAGAATGGCAAGAATCAAACTGAAGGGACTAATGTAGGGCAGGAAATTCTTGTCTGACAAATGGTCGTAGGATTATGGTGACTAATCAAACACTCCGTTTAACTGACAAATTGTATAAGTGCTTTCCCCACATTTTGTCCAAATATAAAGAAGTACAATCAGGACACATGACAACCGGAGCTGATCACAGAGCAGAACAGCGGATACAATAATGTAATATGGATATGGAGGAAGTTACACCTACCAAAAAGATTAATGAAAATGTCCGGCATTGTAAGCCTTCAATATTATGAGCACATTATAGAAGAACTGCCAGGAAATCATAACACAGGATGCATTATGAATGTGACATGAATATATTATGACAAGAAGCTATACTGTTGTCGTACCAAGCATTCACCCACTATTACATTTCACATGTTGCAATAAAAAACATTTCCAAGCAGCCTTTTAATCTGAGATAAAGCCGCTCCAAGGAAAAGTATAAACATATTATATATATATTATTATATCACAACATTTGCAATACTGAAGGCTTTTTGTACCTTTTTGCAATATTTTATTTCACTTAAAATATAACTATTTCACACAACTCTTACATAGAAATCCTGGTTTGTAGAACATTAAACTCATTACAAACACTGTTTTAGTTTGTCTCCTTCTAACAACATTAACAATCTTGTTAGATTGAGTGAACTTTCTATCTCAAGAGGAACTTGTTTCTGTGGTGTCGACTTATTCACTCACTCATCCTGGTACATGTAGAGGTACACCACGTCCAGAAAGTGAAAGCCGAGAGAAAAAGAGAAGCAGCTGAGAGGTATGTAAGGCTGCAAAATCTATGGAGATTTGTCCAACTTTGCAATAAATTCTGTCCAATGGCCCCTCTTTCTTGTAAATTGACAATCATTACTTGGGAATTATTTCTTATGTGTAGATTAGTTGCTACAAAATATTTACAAAGTAAGTGTAACCATTTTTAACTGAACCAAATGGCTAAACTAACTTTAGCTTGCTAATATATGACCCGTTTAGAGTGAAGAAAGAGAGGTAATATGGAGTACGGTTGACGGTTCGAATTACACAAAAATAAAACAACATACTTGAAATTACAAAACATTTGTCTAAATGAGTAAATAACATCAGTTAACTTAGCATAATCAGACATTTTCCACTCACCCTAACACATATTTAAAGTATGCAGACATTAATAACAGTACCTACATTTACAAAAGGTATATCTTTTTTGCCTCTAAAAGTAGAATTATTTAGGTTATGCTAGCTTGTGATACAACAGTGATGTCCTGTTTACATAGTTCATTGCTCTTGATTGGACAGTGCTATACCATATAAACCAATTTACACTTTACTAAAGTCTTTACTAGCTTAGACATTTCTTAATATTTAATGGTGCAACCTGATAGCCTGGGAACCAGACGAATCTGTGAGCTCATGTTTTATTTGCTCTGATACGAGTCTGGTCCCCCTCCCATTCAGACAGATTTCCAGCCGACCTGGCCCGGGTCGGGTCAATCACAACCGTTAATATAATATGAGGCGGGTTTGATACGATGACTGTGCGGAGGAGCGCCGTTGAGGCATTTTCGTGAACAACAAAGATGGCTGCTGCTGATGTTGAACGTTCTGAATCTGCTATTGCATCAGTATTAAATGAACTAGACGGTATATTTTCTTTAATAGATAAAAAACAACTTCACTTAAAGCTTTTGTTGATAAGAAAGATGTTGCTGTACTTCCTACAGGATTGGCTCAGCGCTACTTCACAAATTACATGGAAAATGAAATAAACTGAGAGGCAACGTTAGGTGTTTAAAACTACATTCAGACTTAGTACTGGCTTTATGAATAGCTAGTGCAACCCAACCCTGGACTACAATGTAATATCTTATCAACAGTGCTTTGACATTTTGATTAGACCCTAAACATGGATTATCAACCTGAACAAAGAGCAATAGACAGTTTTGGGCTGAGACAGAGAATGGTACCTCATTAGTGTCCATCTTTGAGCCAATCTGCTGTTGCAAGAGCCTCTTGATCTGTACCCATGTGGCCACCACCTGTTTCCTTGCTGCAATAGGTACGGTTTCCCCTGGAGTGATGCTGTTGGATATGCCAAGGGCGAAGTCGCACAGCTAGGAGGAAGTGCAGAAACACAAAAATGAGTTACATTCTCATCAGCTAGAAGCTCTTGGTACAATATTAACAGTTTGAGAAGCTCAACAGAAATACTGTACATTATGATACGTTTCGGTAAGACCCTGCACACAAGGCCCTCTGGCAACTGCAGACATGAAAGACATACACAAAAGACTCAAAACTCAATAAGACTTCATTCAACTCAGACACCGTAGCTGACCCTTCTGTACTGTAGACTATTTATAAAAAATGTATTGAAAAGGAAACACGATGGAATTTAGTTAATAATTCACTGATAAAGTGCCTTTCATCTGGAGTTAGAGCTGATTTTCATGGTGGATCCTTTGAATAGAAACAGAGAAAGGAAACCGGGTTTAATTGGCAAATGCAAGGAAGAGAACAGAGAAATCTGACTTCAATGGTACAAAGAAACCCAGTCATGAAAGCTACACGTGTGTGTGCACGCACGGTTGGATGAGTATTGTGCGTCAAAGGATGAGCAGCATGCCAAAATTTATCCTGAGAGTGCTTCAACTTTTCACCTGTGATGTTCTAACATCTGTTATATCGAAGAGGAATCGATGCTTCTCAAGAGGCCTTGTATTTCTTAAACACAAGCTGTATCAAACAATGTTATTATTCTTGCCCCCTTGCCTTTGGGATTTACTGTAATAATAATGCACCTAAATACATTTAAGGGGATGGATGTACTAGAAGCATACTTGACAGACACATTTTCTTGAGGATGACATGAGGTTTGATAGTTTCAAAATAACATAAAAAACAGCTTCCCATTTCTCATTTCTTCCCAACCTCATCATCTATCATACGGACCGGTTTCATAATTCATACAATTACAAGACACCATTTAAACGCTTAACGTTGAAAGCAAGCTTTGATGGTTTAAGCTGTAATTTGAAAAGCGAAATATGGAATTTGTTTAAATTGTTTCATACATTCATATAGCTTTTGAAGAATACAATTCAAGCACTTTCAAGGAACCTATACCAACAATTTCCAAACTTCCAAAGCCTTTATCATCACATCTAAATTGTTACTATCAATGTCAAGAGATAACAAACAAATATAATGATGGGGTCGTTATATTTTAAATGTTAAAATATTTCTGGGTTACATGATTGATCGTGAAGATGATGAAACACCAGATTATGTTGAAAATCCAGCATTTTTCAAGGAGTATATTTAAATTCAAACATATTCCTAACCTTGAAAACATAACGATTAAAATAAAGCATTTTCCAAACTTTCAAGACTTTGTATGAACCCTGTACATAATTTTTGTAATATCTGTAAAAAATAAAAATAAAAAAGATTAAAGTTTGAGATTCTGAATACGTCTTGCAAAGATTCAGCACGCTCCATTCAGAGATTACCGTATACACACACTCTTGTCTGTGTCTCAATACACTCATTTCTGATATTCTGATCAGTTCTTAAGCTTTGAATGCTGGAATTTCAGACAATATTTTCGCATTGGAGGATAAGAAAATGAAAAAAAAGAAAGAAAAAAAAGCATCTCACGCAGCTCAAAACACTCCAGTCAGTGTGGGAAGGATTTGACAGAGAGTCAATCACGTTTGCTTCAGCAAAATACAACCAATCAACAGATTTCCAACAAAAAAAAGCTCCTTGTTCTTTGTAGAGTCCACTGATTTCTTTCTTTTGTCAAATTTATTGTCCTTTATCAACTTTCACATTTACTATGTTTTACTTCTTTTCCATGTCCATAGGAGTTGATATTAAAGTAGAAACATAAAAGACATAAAAAACAAGTGGCTACAAACCAAAGAACGCTGACTTCATGACAGCTCAGATCATATATATGAGCTGGTTTCTGATTGGTCATGATACTTGGGGGTTTCTAAACCTTAGAGAAAGAAACTTATAAGAAACGTATAACCTCATCAATCCTTCTTCAGAATTATTTCTTATCTTCTACAAAAGCTTTTGGAGATTCAGTGACTTGCTGCTCAAGTCTTACCAGATAGTCGCCCTGTAAGTAGTTATTTGTATTTACTGTTTTATCTTTTGCAATTACAGTGACTTAATGAATTGCTTTGCAAAGTAATAGTGATGTAGGGAGTTTTAATATACATGTATGGTAAGAGAGGACATTCCCATGCATATTGATGTGTGCAGAGTTTATGCAACTGTATTGTGTTTGTATCCAACTTTGGTTATGATAATGTGACTGAAGTCACTATTGATATTTACTAAGTACATGAATTAAAACATTTAGTACAACCACACGGTGCCCGTTGCCCCCATCCTGCACCCACATGCACACACCAACATACCTCTAATGCCTTGCGGACATCTTGCAGGGCAGCAGGGTCTAAGAAACCCCCATGGACATTGGCAGACTTCTCCATTCCCTTATCAGCTCTGTTTTTGCTCTTGTCTCCTGGCGGGGCTGGCTGGGCAATGCTGTCTGGTCCACACAGAGGCTGGATCAACCCCCGGGCCACAGCGTCACACAGCAGCACAAACAGAGCACAATTTCTGAGAAATAAAACACAAAGAATGCTCCAAACTGACACTATCTGGAAAAACAAGGACTGAAAGTTGGGCTTGAAGGCCAAACATATTTGTTTGTATATTTTAGTTCTTCCTGAATGTAAAAACCCTTACCACCAATTTCGACTGCAAAAGGTTTCCTCGGCCGCATTGTTACATGAGAATGTCACTGAATCCCAACATTCACATAATTATTGCTATGCCCAAAGACATTTCATGAACATTCACTGCTTATTTCCAAAACCAGAAATAAGAGCAGAGCTAAAACTGTCTCTTTTTCTGCGAGCGGGCTGCAGTGCCATAGACAATATATTAACAAACATTTTTCAAAAGTTAACTTTGACATGCCTGAATCATTTTCTGAGGACGAGTTTACATATTGCTGTTATCAGCTTAAAACCTAATCATTTTCAGGTTTCAGACATTTTTTTTTCAGACATGTTTACACAGGAATCCACTGAGGGTTGAGTAACTGACTCCTGGGCTGATGAAACACTTTCAAAACCCACTGAGTCATTAAAAAATGTGCAGTCATCAGCCCAAAAGCAGCTAGGTTTCATGTTTCTTGAAATATTGATATTTTGTGAACGGGTTTTGATCAAACACCTGTGATATTCTGGTTCAGACCTGTTCACTGGACCGAAACAAACTTTGCAAGAACTCCAGGCCAAACACCCGAATTATTCTATATATTCAAGCATACCCTGTAATCAAGGCCATATTACTATAACTTTTATGTGCATATGTATGTATGTATACACATACACATCAGCCATGCACTATTTTTCATTCCCAGCTGAAAAAAAACTAAACGTTCTCATGAGGTGACCTGCTCCAATTACAGGCTAAAAATGTCTGGGCGCACAACAAGGAACTAAATAAATGTTAATAAATAATTAGATAAATAATCAAAAACATTTTCAGTAAATTATTTTCACTTTTGTTTCCTGCTCAGTCAAACTCAACAGACATGCACTCACACCTCTCCAACACTATGTGTAGCATTACACACAGCGTGGATACTTTTATTAACTCACTGGGATTTAACTGTTAACTGACCATGTGAGCTTTTCTGACACATTTACAGTTTATACAGCGACATCATGAATAGCAGCAGAACTGCAGAGTCAGAATATATTATTATACACACACACACACACACACACACACACACACACACACATACACACAACAGTCCAGACTGAGTACCACACAAAGTCAATCATTTTTTTCTCCCTGTGAATTCTTTTCTCCCCGATCCTTGTGGGCCCGTTCATGTCGTTGGGCCCCGTGGTTGAGTCCTGGTAAGCCTGTGCATTAAAAATTGTGGTGCCTGTAATAAAACTGAAAGTAATTTAGAGACTCAGCATACCCCGTGTAGTCTGTCTTTTGGAGCATCTCCAGCAGTCTCTGGAAGGTAGGAAGCAGGCGTTGGTACTCGCCAGTTACCAACAAGTGGCTGCTGTAGTTCCACAGGTAAACGGCTGCATTTGCTACCACCCATGGCTCCCTGATCTCTGCTCCGAGCTCTGCCGCCCGCAAGAAGTTGGAGGTGGCGTAGTCAGACAGATCCTGGATCCAGTCTCTGGATGAGGTAGAGGTAGAGCGGTAGAGTATAGAGTGGGAAAGGGAGAGAGAATGTCAATTCATATTTAAAAAGTTTCTTGTTTAAACTCATAATTTATACATTTCTTTTACATGAATAGTTCCATTTGCTGAATAAAAGTGGCACTCTTCTCTGCCAGGTCTTTCTGCAAAATGCACAAGGAAGAGCGGAACCTCACCTCGGCAATGTCAAAATGATTTATACCTAATGAGGCATTCAGTAGCAATTTGTCTGAGCACCTGAATTAACAGTGATAGCTCTCAGTCCTCGTAATGTTACAATGGGCTGGAGGCAAATTTCAGGCAAAGTGTAATAGTGCACTAGATCCACTGCTGAATGTGATGTCAGGTCTTGTCAACTCAATAAATAGGCTGTTAGGACTCCTATTAGGGATTAGAAAACCATGACTGCAATCCAGGGAGATGGGTTACAGACATAAATCCTTCTTTAAAAGACTCGATTTTTTAATCAGATTCTATCTGGGTGCAATGTCCATTTCCGAATCACATAATCAATAAGAGTATATATCTACCGTGACCACCATGCTTTGATCCTACTCTGGTGATAGTGTCTGATCCATGTAATTGATTTGGAAATGGTTTCAGATCTGGTGTGTAGTTTTGGTTTAAGGGAGAGAAAACAGGGAACAAAACCTCTTTTAGTTAAAATGTTTGTAGTTGAAGAGATTGTGTCATTCCCACCACTGCCATCGTCCTTTCAGGTACCAGTTATGTAAATGTCTTCACTTTACTGCCCCATTAAATGAGCCACTGACACTGAAGTACATTTCAAAACATTTCAAAACCACGCTATGAAGTTGACATTGCAAATAGAGGCATTAGTAGATCATTGTATATCACATTTAACTTTACTTTACGTACAACAATTTTGGGACCTAACAAAAATGTTTTGGACCATACCAATTTTTTTTAAAATCAAATTATATCATGATTTTACTATTTGTTGTAACAAAACAAGTCATTGATGATATCTGTCATTGGTTTTAATTTTCTTTTTGTTTCTTGTTTTAATTGATGTACCCATGTATTCTTTCTTTATTGCTATTAGATTGTATTTGTGTTTGCATGTATTGTATGTGCCTCTGCACCATTCAAAATGAGGGTTATGCCTCAAAAAAAAAAACATCTGCAAATCTATTCCTGAGGTCTTATGTCACTGCTTATATTGCTGCTCTAGCTGTTATCAATGACAAAATAATTTAATACCAAACATTTAGACTTAGAATAGAAAAAATAAATAATAAAACAGAAACATACAGTGCATAGGCAAACAATATACAAAACAGACCAAATATTCTAGTTTTATGATGCTAACGTGTGTTTTCACCTGTAAATGACCCAGTCTGCATCCTCTTCAGACATACACACTTCAGTTTCTACAGTGGGGACAGTGGGGCTGTTAAGCTGCACACCCTCTGTTAGCAGCTTTTGGACGTTGGCCTGAGCAACACAAAGGACATTTCTCAAGCTCAAAAGACAATATAAGTTGATTTCCTGTTTTGACAACTTCATAATAAAAGGAGAAGAGAAGACCTCCCGCTACGGGAATGACAGCTTGTCTACAGCCGTTACAGGTCAGCTGTAGCAGATCAAAGATAAAAGAAAGGCGGGAGAACATTTTACTCCAGAAAACTCTGGTAAGACAAGAGGAACATGTCTTCATCATTAGACTGAGACAAAAGTATCTTTAACATGAATGAATTATTGCCCAGTTCTCAAAAGGATCCACCCACTGGTCATGGAACAAAGAGATAGATACATGAGGGGAGCAAGCAGAGAGCCTACAGTGTAACTCAGTTTTGGCAAGGTCATGATGTAGTTGCTGTGGATAGTTGTCTCCATTTTCTTCAAAGTGCTGTCAAGTTAACATCTCTATGGACGTAATAACGACTTGGAGCTGCAGGCACGATGGGAAGTGGGATTACACAATAAGACAAGCTCATAAGATAAGCACAACAGTCTCTGACTCCAACCAATCAACATCTACCTCACGGGCTTGTTAAAAATCCCATAATGCATGTCTACTACTGCAAGCAGTCTTTGTTCCTAATCTCACATTTCAAAAGGAGAGCACAAGCTAAAAAAGAAACCTAAATCAAATATAATATTCCTATGATCTAAAATAGATCATAGTATAAGAGGTTTTCAGTACAAAAACATATGCATTCCAATGAAAAACTAGTAGACCAGAAAATGTGAATGCAATCTTCTCACTGCTCGTAGTAAATTAGGTACATTAGCATCAATACTTGAAAAGGGATAGAATGAATGTTTTGTATCTGGTCTGCAGAATAAAATGGATAAATTGCCACTGAGTGTAAACATCATTATCAAAATCAAACCTGAAATCAAATCCCATTTTGGGCAATAACCATTTGATATATTTACATTCAATTATTACCTTTCCATAGTAGTTTTTATTGTTAGTCCGTCATTCCAGTGATGGATTCAAATTGCCTTTATAGATGCATGCATGTAATGTAGAGTAATCCAGAGGCACTGATAACAGCCACCGTTTACTGTTCTCTCTCTTTACGATGGATCAGAGTTGTGTTAAGTTACTGTTAATGCACATGGAGCATCCTACTGCTGTTGCAAAGTTGGTTTAACCGAACCAAAACAAAATGCAGTCTTGGCTAATTGGGGTCTTGGCTAAACACTGAGTAAACCAGCCACGTTTATATAGTAGGAGTAATGTGAAACCTGTTGTTGTGGATTACTACTGTAAAAACACATGAAAAGTGTGTATGTATGAATTAGGAGGCATGAGTTAGTAAGCACACACACCTCAGCACTGATGAAGCGAATTTCAGCTAAAAGGCGCAACAAGTCCTTCACACAGGTTTGGCTTCCATTGCAATCTTGAAGATGTTCTGCACTGCCTTCTTCCTCTGAGCATCCTGGATCAAAATGACACAATAGCTATTACCCCTTCGACTCTGGGACCCCACAACACAGCAAGATGACATTTTCTGTAGGTTATGTAGCCCAGTACTCTGAGGTGATCTGTGTTTGCCTCGAGTTTTTCGTTTGATTTGCCTCCAGCTAACGCCGTGAGGTAATCATAACGTTGGCACTAAAAGGGTCTATACTCTCTCCCTCAGTTTTACGGATTATTATTATTATTATATTACCGTCAGTCTAAGGATCATTCATCATCTTACTGTCAGTCTTGGAAATCTTCCACCTCCCATCATCGTAAAGCAAACAGAATCGGCAAGCAGCTCGGCACACATCCCAAACTTCCTCTTTCCTGGCCAGCTTCGCAAGTTTTGCCCACAACTTCATCCTGGAACAGACAAGAAACAAACAACAACTTTGTTTCTTTTGAAAATGTGGATGTGAGGGAAAGGCCACAGCAGCACACTGCATGTGATCTAAAGTTGTTTGTTTGATGCATGAATAATAAACATTTCCCTTGGGAAATCTTCAAGTTATGCTCTCCCCCAACCATTAAGCCTGACATGTTTGATGTGCACACATGTTACTGTATATAGGTAGATAGGGGGAACGCAACCATGCTCTATGAATAAGGAAATGTATTAAAGGTTGCAGCCTCATAGTCACACAACTTTGACTGCAGAGAGGACCAACAGATCACACATTCATTAGTATCTAATGTTCAGCCACAACAAAGAGTAATACATTCAACAAGGCATAAAAGGCTGATTATATAGGCAGTTTTCCAACTGGGTTTCTGGGAAGCCTGAAAGCTAAAAATAATTACTAAGAAAACTTTACACTGGCAAGAAGGCAGAACAAAAGGCGTGTTGTATTCATACATATATATGTAAAGTCACAATGAATCCATGCAAATGTACAAACACACAGACCTCTCTGTGTTGTCTGTGTTGTCTCCTTGTCTGGCCAGGTGTCCATCCACCTTCTGTAAAGATGTAGAGTGATGCTGAGCCTTAGCAGAGAGCTGGGCCACTGGTCCAGATCCAAGACTGCCTACGGGAACTAGACAATTGTTGGAGTCAAGTTTTATTAATGCTGCTAGAAAAGCTTTTGCATTTTCTCAAAATGATAAATCAATAAAATTTTCCAGCTAGTATGCATAACAAAAGGCTAGTCATCCTGTTGCACACTTCCTTAGGCCTAAATGATTGTCTATACTTCACAGAACACGGAATAAATGTGTTCTCCTTAAGAGGAAGTTACATAATGAACCTTTTTATGCAATTTCCATGTAAGCAAATGCAAAGACAACTAACAAATGAGAACAATGTAGTCAGATTAGATAGGTAAGACAAGAAAAACTAAACAAAAGATCAAACACACATTCCAGATTTTTACTCAGACCCATCTACAGCAACAGGGATATTAAAGCATTTAATAGTGGACTGAATCATAAATAGAGGGCTGTGACTGTGACTGGATAGTTTCAAAGAAGCAAAATGCTCCAATGCCTGTCTGCTCACCCTGAGAGTTCAAACACACTCTCTCATGCACAAACCTCATTGATGAACATCTGAAGAATGATATCAAATTGTGGCAACATTACATGCCACAATTAATTAATTCTTCTAGTCTCAAGGGTTACTTGGTGTGCTGGCTTTGAAGCTCAGAGCACAGTGCTTAAGTATCGTCACCAAGGGGATGCTTGAGGTTTATAGACAAAAACAAGAGGTGCCTCTACAGACTAAAGACTTTAACCCATGCCTGCAGAAGAAGCCATTTCACTAGCTGTCAGATGCAAGTTCTTTCCTGGGTCATTAGGGCTGCTGAACGCTCATTTGAAGCTGTAGACCGAGGAGCCTGGACTGAGTGTGAGATCAAAGGCTCTCCCCGAGCTGAGGCCCTTCTGCTCCATGATCCACTGCACATAGTTGATGGGGCTTCGGTGTGTGCTTCACCAGAACACACGCTGCTTCTCTGAGAACTCTTACACAACCTAGCAACAAAGTTGAATGCAGTTTAAAAGACCTCCTGTCTTTTAAACACCAAGGGACATATTTACATAAAAGGCTGCGCACAGCTCTGTGACGTTCAGTAACACTGCGTGTAACCAGTGGCTGCTTCACTGAGACCGTTGCTCATTACACAATCAGCGCAGAGGACTGCCTTCCAGGTACATTCTGTGAGTTAAGAAGAACTCAGCCAGCGCAGATAAATGCGATTTGTCTGAGATTGCCATGCCGAGGAAAAAAAGTCTTGTCGCATTGAAATCCTCATTATGAACCAACCGGATTCCAAAACAGTTACGTATGCCACAGTTCAACACCTCAGATAAATGTTTTATTATTCAATTATTTATAACGTCTCCTGATCTGTAGGTCTATGTATACTATTAATGCAACAGAACCCATAAAATCATTTTCGAAAGAAAAAAGAAAAAAGAAAAATGGTGTACCAAACCCAAAGCCAGAAAGAGAGGGAGAGCTAAGTGCGGCCGAGCAGCAGGTTCAGAGCAACTCACAACAGAGCGGGGTAGACTGTAAATGTCTTATCAAAAGAATTAAATCACAGTCATTTGATACAGAACCACCAGCACCCACATTGTTTAATGCTATAAATAGTCACATACTTTTCATATTTTCTCGTTCCTCTTTTAAAGGTATATACTTAAATAAGAAAAGTGCACTTTACTGTCTGCAGAATATACCCCAGATAAGGTGTATAATACAGTTTAATGAAATGTGTGATTCCTGGTGCAGATACAACAAGTTTAGTAAATATAGAAGTGTGTTTCGAGCTTTCCCTACAAGATATTCTTGCAAATTTAGAGATGTGTTAACAAATGCTATTTTGTCTTAGTGAAAACTGTAAGGGAGGAAGGGAAATCTGTACTTTTGGAGGGGTTGTCTGCACCCAGCCCCATCTGGAAATCATCGGGGGCCAAAAGGAGACCCACAGCAATCAGGATGGGACGACTCTCTGTCTTGTCTTGGGGCTGCATGTCCCTGGCCTGAGAAAGAGAAGGACGGGTTGGACGTCAGACTGGATGTTAACTTACCCACACAGTTTACTTAACAATTTACACCTACTCTTGTCTTATTAAACCTGCACACTGCACCTGACTTAGCTGTTTTGCTTTAACACACAAAATCCATGCAACAACTAAGTTTTGGGGGGTTAGGATGCTTGTCTCATTCACTATGTATGATAGCTGACGATTGCTAAGAACTGTTACATTTTCACACATGGGCTGATAACCTGCTGCATAAGCATAATGGCTTTATCCTCGGTTCGGGAGGGCGTTTGGTAGAGGGTCCCTCTGAGCTGCAGGAGGCGGAGAGCTGACGACAGGCGTTCTCGTTGTGTCCCGTTATCCAACAGCATGGCTTTCTGGAGCTGAGTCAAGGAAGCCTCCAGGCGCCCCTCCTCCTCTTCAATCACTGCCAGCTCCGAGTGGACTTGACAGCGCACCTCTAGCAACATACTGTGAAAATAACACACAAACACTTCCAGCATAAACTACTACAAATGAACAAAACCCTGTAGGTCTGATACCAAAGTTCAAAACTGGGAGATACTAATGATATCTACCTATGTCATCTTGAAGAATCCCTAAATGTTGGCCTGTTATAATAGTATTTTTCTTGCCCCAAAAGTTAAACAGATACATGTACTGCGTTTCTGAAAAAGCAGTACTATAGGTCATCTGTGCAGCAGCTTATTACGAGCCATATTTACATTATTTTAGTCAGTGATCTCTAGTAGCTGTAGTAATTATGACTTTCACCCAGGAGGCCACTGTTTGTGTCCCGTGTGAAACCAAAAGTCAACGTTGACATATTTTAACTAAAGCAGACTATGTAACTTAAGTGACGTTTGTATGTTACGTAACTAACACACTTATTTTAACCCAAACCATGATATTTTTGTTAGTTTTGGTGTCTAAACCTAACTAAACTGAGACCGTTTCACAATGTTACCACGTGTTGTGGTTGTTATTACAATGACGACGCTATATGTTTAGCTATAATATAACAGACCATGTGGATACCATGTAGTATAATCTATGTTAAAATAATGCTCCTCTGGGTATGACCATGCAACATGGCCACAACCTGTTTGAGTGAAGTGCAAACAGCAACAAAAACTAACTGAAAACCCCTAAGACATACACACAGAGCTATGTATCATGATGAATCTGAAGAAACTGGAAACCTTTGCATGTCTTCCAGTACTTGGGCCACACTGAGCAGAGGTGACTTGATGCGTTTCCTGAGGTTGTGCTGCAGGAGGGGCAGGCAGAAGCTCCACTGGGTAACACACACTGCCTGCATGGCCTGAGGGTCCCCCTCCCTCACTGCAGTCTGAAGCCACTGATCCAACTTGCCTATCTCCTTCAGACGGGCCTGTGGGATAACAACTATACACTGAGAATCCCTCCTGTAGCAATGACAGCTCAACACTTCTATCACTTGGCAAGTATGCTTGGATTGAATTGGAGTGAATATGTGGTGCCAATTTTTAAATGTGACAGTTTTCACACCAAAATATGATATGTTACAAAATGAGATGATATGATACTACTCCCCTCAAGAATATTTTGGGGTGATAATATAATTTAATAATTTAAATTATCCACTGAAACTCTAACTAATGAAGTGCTTGTAGATGGTTTAACAGTTCCTTAAAGCAGAGACACCTGTTAAGGTAAAGGGGGAGTTCTGTATTTACTGCCTTTAAAGAAAGAAAGAGATTACAGAAGATATTATTGAACCGTTAATCAAGCCTCTGCCAACGGGTCCATTGCCTGCACTACAACATGCGGCAGAAACACATGGCTGATAATTCAGGCATATGATCGAGCACCTCCACACTGGCTTTGGAATAGTCATTCATCTTCGCCTCTCTCTTCAGGAGGTTGATTTCACAGTTGACACATTCCATTATTATACGTTGGCCAGTACTCTAAAAAGACAAACACACATGGGATTTCAAAAGTTCAGTGTGAATGGATGACACAGGAGATGATGACACATATATCTTATTTTACAGTTCTTGCACACATCTTGCAGTTTTGCTAATTATGTTTTCATGTCACTTAATTCACATAATATGTAAGAACAAAAAGGGCAAATTAATGAAAAAACAATACACCTTTCTATAAAATAAATTTGACACTGCTCAAAGTATTTAAAAATGCAGCAACCTCTTTAGCTCTTGGGCATGAGCTCAGCTAATTAATCTCATCTATTGTCAAGTGCCTACTTAAGAGGGGATGTCAAAGTCCATGCATACATTTGCATGTTTCTATAATATGTAGAGGATAAAGCACAGAACCATGCTACTGCCAGAGGTTTCAAGAGAATAACGGACACTCACAGCGTCTCCCACCGACTTGAGCTCTTTCAAACAGTCGGCAGCTACTTGCTTATGCTTCATTTGCAAGGCCAGCAGAGCCAACTCCAGGAGGAAGGCAACTCTGCAAATCCCAGATAAAACATAATTTATACAATTCACAGCTCTTCAGTACAGTAATCTCAGTCATGTTCTGCCCTTGGGCTATCCAGACTGTATGTGGTTTTGTGGTAGTGAGCATAGTCTGTATATACAGTCAATGGTAGTGAGAGGTTTAGGAAGAGGACAGGGAGCAACAAAGGTAAGCTTGTTGAGTAGGAGATTTAGGACACATTGGGTCACAGACCTGTCGGCTGGTTTGATGGGTGTTGGGCTCTGATGAGGGCTGGAGTTCACAGGCGAAGCTTTACTACAATCCAGCAGCAGATGAAAAATCTGCTCAAGCTCCGCTTTTGTTGGTTCATCCTCATTTATTTCTTCCAACCTTCTGCAAACAACATCAAAACTTGTTTGTGTACATTAATATACACATACACTGTAGTATGCCTGCATATGTGTTTCCATCCGCCCTCTTGCATACTCACACCAAACATAAACCTTAGGCAAAACAACCTAAATGATGCTGATGATGGCTGGGTAAGATTGAGTCACGCTGTCGATGTTCATAGCTGAGCTCAAGAGCCATAAGGAGCTCTGACATGTTGTGTACATGCCTGCATGAAGGGGGTGGTTTGGGGAGGGAGTTTTATGCCACACCAGAAGTCGTGGTGCTGTATTATTTATGTACGCAAGAAGCCAGAAAAACCTGCCCACAATGGGACGCCACAGGCTTAGCTAAGAGCCGGTGGATCAGGTTTAATGTTTAAAGAGCTTCCAAGATTGCTGAAGGTATAAAAGCTTCAGGATCTAACATGCATCAAGACCCTCTGCAAGTCCTACAGCTTAAGAAAACAGGGCATAGATTAAAAATACATGTTACAGGATACAAATACAGAACGGTGAAACTTGGTACAAATCATGACCTTGGTATGATAAGTCATAAGGTCATAACTGATAAAGGTTATGACTGAACATGCAATCTATCAATAAAGCATAGACTTTCAAACACAATTTTGCCTCCACAACTTCTTTATCATAGCTGCAGACAGATGGACTGGGCTTTCATCATGACAGCACAAAAACAATGCTTTCTACAAAACAAATCCTTCAGAGCAGAAAACAAATACATCTTTATTTAAATAGAACACAGAAACTCTCCTTACTTTTTCAAGGACTGCATTCTGTAAATGACTGCTAGGGTAGTACACTGCCTGCTCACTTCAATGAGGATGTCAACCTCTGCCAGCTTGTGATGTACCTAAGAAGAAAAGCGTAAAGTCAAATCTATCATTAAAGTCAGCAAAATATCATTCCAAAAATGTTTCATTAAAAAGGTCTACTGTATTTCTAATTAAACTCAATTGACTGCGTGAAAAGTAGTTCACAGATGCCCAGTATAAAATAGGATAGGGGTAGATTTTATAAATAGGGATAGGTTAGGAGTGGGTTAAACCTTGGATCAGGGTTAAAGTAAAGATAAAGTCAGAATTATGGTTACACAACCTACGGAGAAGCCAATGAGGATTTGTTGAACACTGACATTTAGTTACCTGGTTGTTAATCAAGTATAATTTTTGAACTACTTTAATAACAAGTTGCCATGGTAGTCATTACAGTATTTCAGCGCAGTCCCATGAAAACCATGTATATCCACGTATTCAGATTCATTAAAGAATAAATTAAAAGAAAAAAGTTCTTATGTGGGTTCAGACAATTTTCCTGTTTTACTCTAAAAAACACCAACAACTCATTATAGAGCTACTGGACGGTTGAACATGTCATGACATGCGTCAAAACAGCCCAAACTATGACCAGATTTCTACAAAATGGAGCTGCCGATATTTGCAAAATACGAGGGGATGCAAATCTCTGCAGCTCTAGGGTCAGCTCTGAAAAATAATGCATCCCCCTGTTTGTATTTCTTTACAGGCATTTAAGGATCAAATGATGTTACCTGCTCATAGTTTGGGCTGTTTTGACGCAACAATGTGAATTTGATGCAGGTAACACTCTTCCAAGATAAAATAAGAGGGGATGCAAATCTCAGCAGCTCCATGTCTAAAAACAAAAAGAAGAGTTCGCCTTCAGAAATAAAGCGTATCAAGAATGAGAGGACCGCTGATTCAGGAACAGTGAAGAGTGACGTTCTCTCATTAGAATGCAGATTATACGCAGTTATGCTCTCGGTGCCCCGCCCCTCAAACCCCTCCTCGCGACAGCAAAACAGAGACAGAGAGCTGAAACACTGACATTGTAAAAAAAAAAAAAAAATCGAGGGCAAAACAGAACTGAAAAAAGAGTGACAGTAAGAAGAAATCTGAACGTTGTCATTGAAAAACACATCAGAATCTAATAAATATCAAGTTCACGTTTAGTTTTCAAAGCCAAATATTCTTTTTTGACATTTTGGAGATACATGGTTTTCATTGGATATGTGTTAACTCTCAAAATAATCACTACAAAATTCTTACGTGTTACGTGTTACAAAGAGATGCTGTTTACCAGTAGCGTAAAGAGTCTTGGATAAAGATGTGGGGTATGTGACTTAATGAATTCTTCTGTAACTTTGGCAAAACTTGCAGCATCTTCCATGTTTCCAAAGTCCACAAGACATTTGATCAGGTGCCTGAACAGAAACAAAGAGCAAATGACAACGCTAACATTTCAGTTGAAGGAAGAACAGTGTTTTTTGCAATGTTCAATGAAAGATTTCCACAATTATATGAGTATTACTGCACAGTACAATGTATATATATGCAATTCAATCAAATACAATAGTTTGCTTGTTTAGTTTTTGTTGACACTGATTTAGTTGCATTGCATTTGTATAACCTTGTATTAATGATGCTCAGCTATAAAAATTTGACATTCTATACCCAATCCTATAAATACAATGGCTAGCTGTATCACTGACATTACACTGTACATGAATGGTACATTATGTCCTATAACATTGGGCCTGAGGGGTCGTGGGAGAACATGATAAAACTTACAGTAGAATAGATTCCTCACTCCAATTAACTAGGGAGCCAGAAAGCTGTGGTCACAAATTAATTGCTGGTTAATTAGCTCTGCATGTCATCCCCATAAATCCAGCATGAGGCTGTACAGAATCATATTAGGACTGAACCTATTGATGAAAGAGAAGTAAGAGATCATTGCCGGGTCACTTGCATCATGAGTTCAGCCCTCCAGCTGTGGTCCTGGTCTGCCACTTCCTCCAGACTTTGGACCACCTGCCTGAGGGAGGGAACCAGGTGAAGGGACCGCCCTGGATGCAGGAGAGGACGCACCGTCTGGAAGTACAGCACTGATGCATTGAACACAATGAAGTTGTATCTGCAAGAAACAAACCACATGCAGAAGAAGTTAACAGAGAACACGGAATTATCCATTTGAAGCACATGCAATGCATTTCATCTCTTAGTACAAATCAATTCAGACCAAGTCCAGCGAATTGCAAATGTGCGTGGATGAACCATGGTCCAATGAGCCTTAAGAGAGCACCCTGTATAAGCCTTCCTATCTGAAATAAGTGAAATGTATGAATTTACGGTGCTGTTTTAGCGGCAATTGTGTGAAGAGACGTTTGAGTGCTGCTAATTTATTCACCAGAGAGTGTGTTGTGCATTAGTCTGGGCTGGATGTATTAGATATGTATTCCCTTTGGTGTTATTTGGGATTGCTCATTCAGCCCTTTTATTGACAGGTTATGAGTTCATTAGCAGAGAGATTCAGTGCTTACTGCTTGCAAAGGCTGAGCTGCTATCTCCAAACACATCTCTCAGAGAAAGGAACAGTGGAACATCTTTCATAATTTTTATTATTACATCTATATTTATTATCCTTTTCGCCCAGCTCACAGGTACTTACCGGCAGCTGTTAAATATGTGCTGAATGTCATCCACTTGAACATAATGGGACAGGGTGAAGCATGAAGGATCATGTTATATTTCAACAATGTACTTTGCAAATCAAATCTTCATTTTCTTGAATATTTTTGTGCAACAGACTGAACCCTCAAAACCTCAAAATCGTAGCAAATAAAAATTCCCTGTTGTGAATATTTCACTTTCATTGCGCGTATTTACAGGTGCACTGTAGCACTATAGTGTCAGTTGCCAAACGATATCAGAGATAATAAACTGTACATGGCATAAATTGGTCAACTTCCTTAACAAGCACACTTCTGAGAGGATACATACCTTGGTTCAGGTTTTGAAATTTCAATTGCTTTAAGAAAATACAGCACAGCCTCTTCAAAGTCTTCCTGAAATAGAAAAGAATGCAAAAAGGGGAATTGAGAACTTGTCACATCATACAAACATACAAAGATCAGACAAACCAACTATTCAATAAAGGTCACAATTTGATAAAATACTAAGAAAAACACAATTTAGCTGCACTAAACTGTGAAAAGACAAAGGGCAATATACCCTGAAGAATCACATGACAACAAAAAGGTGTTGTTTACGAAGCTAAGACATTTGCTCAGTTCTTTGTTAAAGTACAGTATATCTCTACAGGAAATGAGTGTGTGTGTATGTGTGTGTAAAACTCATTTGCAAAAATACACACAACCCCCTTGAGGAAATGTGTCCAATTTACTGTTCTCACCACACTCCCAGTGGCCGGCGGAGACTTCAGCTGGCCCTGGCAGAGGTAGGCTCGACATAAAAATTGATTAGCCGGCGGATTCCCTTCAAAGTACATCTTCAGACACGCTGTGCTTATCTCCAAACAACCCAGCTGAAAACACAGAAAAAGAGGCGCACAAAGGCCAAACTAAATAAATATTTAAACCTCATCTCATGCATGTAATGCATTATTAAAACTATTCACAAACGGCTTAATATGGTGCACATTTATTTCACAGATGACAAAAAATATCTTATTGCAGACTGTTGACCTTTGAGAATGTCACTACTGTGATTTATATATTGTCTCCTGTTAATTGTTAGACACATTCACACATGGTAGTTGTAGTGCTGTCAGGGGAGATCATCCTGTAACAGAATAGTTTACTGTAAACCTGTACACCTTTAATTGATAGGACTGAGTATTTCATTTATTCAGAACATTTTTCTGAAAGGTCATCAAAACTATTGAAACTTAACAGTGAACACTTGCTCGGTGTGTTAGAAAATGTCTTTATGCAACAGGAATTCATGCTTCTTTAGAAAACTGAAGAATATTGTGATGTAGCTCTGCTGAGGATGAGGACTTATTCAGTATTCACTTAAGCCTGAGACTTAAAGGTAAGCTGCATTTTCACAGAGAACACTTGCTGTATAATATAAAAAAAGAGAGAACAAATCACATTATGGGATTTTGCTATGTTTTATTATTCAAATATGTTTCCCTTGCTCTAGGACAATTCAGTCTATATTGGTGAATATTCATTACTGTCTCCTACTGGGAGAATAGTTAGATTTATCTAACCAAAGTTAGTGTACAAAAACCGTAACATAATGAAATCTGTCATGAGACTTTTCTAGCAGAGGTAATGCAGAGATATGTATTTCCATGATATTTTCTGTCAGTAGCTGCAGGTACGGCCACCAAAAAACATTGGTGTTAGTCAAAAGGATCTAGGTTCTGCTTTTTTTTGTCAATCCCAATAAATCCTCTCTACATGCCAATAATGTGAGTAATAATTCAGAAAGGAGGCTGCTTCAAGCAGCATGTCTCAGCAGTCATGAACTCTTTACAACTCCTCACAGCACAGTAAAGCAAGGTTGCAGGCACATTCAGACAGAGCATGTTTTTTTCTCCTCATATCAGTTTTTCACACAGAGGATTTCAGCATCAGTCTAATGCTGACTGTGCTGAATGCTGTGTTCACCTACATTGGCCATCCTCCATGTAGAACTACACATGATTCTGTATTAACCTGAATTTATGAGTATAGTTTTTAGTATATGATATGTAGTACCTTAATTCCACTCCATTGAACTAGTATTCTGTAGAATTTGGCAAACCAATTAGTGTGGCTTGTTATAGACACTGGGAAATCAAATTTACAAAACTATTAAAAACATATTTTCAGATGATGATTATGGATAATAATTGCTTGATGTGCAATTTGCATTCATCAAAAAAAGTGACAGCAAAAGTAGAGAGATCACATCCTCTTGTTTTTTTATGAATCTGAGGCTGGCAACCTACAGTAAGGTGCAGTTTCTTTTAGATCTAGACCACACAAAATCAAACCCTATCCATAAAAGCTGCATGCTGTGCAATCTGTGCAACTGCTAGTCCTACTGTGACTTCAACATCTCAATTCAAGGATAATAGGATTGACGTTATTCCTCTAGGAAATCACTGTCTCAGAAAATACAGTATGTGACATAATGTAAATGTATGTCCCTATGTCCTCTGTCCTTAGTCACAAACTCAACTGATTCAGAGCCATTCATCCAGGGGCTTTAGATATAAGCATGAGCGTTGCTTATGTCTAAAATCCTTGCTGCGACCTTGCTGACAGTATGATGACCAAGACTACTGTACAGTACGTCAACCGGCACATTACAGTGAATCATCCTTGCTTCAGTCTCACCTGCAGAGCTACTTCGGCGCACACGACATACAACTCTGGGGCAAAGCGTGGAATTCGTCCGCTGGTCACAGATGCTGTCACGTCCTTTATTAAATCGTAGGCTGAATGCAGAGCTCCAGAGTCTACATAAAATGACATGCCGGTAAACACAGCGAAGGCATACTTTCACAACTCGTTACAGCCGTTTTTCTACTAAATTGATACATTACAAACCTTGTTGCTCCTTTGCCTTGGTTAGATACTGACGAATATCCAGGTCCATGTCAGGTGAAAGTTAACTCGCACGTTTATATATTTAATATAACACGTTTATATATTTAATTAATTAATAATGAGTTAGCTAACTAGCGTAAAACTAACGCTACAACGGACAGTTTTAACGCTAATGTAACAGGTGTGTGAAACTAGTCAGTCAACAAAAACGCGAAATTCTTAAACCGTTAGAAAAACAATACGTCTGTTCGATTTGGTGTTAATATAAATATGCCACTAATTAGTTTATTTAACGGACAACTAATTCATGTGTAAATGGAAATACTTGACCGTGTTTGTCGTTGGAAGCGTTGCTAAGCAACTGGAGGCTGGGCTTGAACTACGGTAGACGAACGGGACAAAAAGGGTTGACACAAAGAGGGTCAACACAATAGGAACATACTTTTCCATTGATTACCCATCTGCTTTACACTAGAGTTTAAACAATTCACTGTAGTCTCTAAAAGTCTAAATCTAAGATGCTACAGCCACATTTTCACAAAACATTTTCATTAAAAGAACAGAAAAATGACACGTCTCTCTCTGTCTCTCTCATACATACAGACACATACACATACACACGCGCGCGCACACACACACACACAAAGCACCTCTTCATGCTTGTGGTTCCAATGCTTCTTTACTTCAAAGTCATCAAAGGCATTATTAGAAATCAGGCCACTCAGTGTGCAAATATAATTTACTTGGTCAAACCAAATATCGCTACTGATGTGACAGGGGACAAAGTAGTGAGGCAAGTCAAACTACTGTGACTCCCCCTATAATGTACTTGGAGTATCTAGTTTGAGGTTTAATTGACAGGTACCTGCCAGTATTTTAAAGCAGCATAGCTCCTCAGTGGCCCTCAAGCAAATTTGTTAAGCAGTTCATCGTGGGATCTGTCTAAATATACACTCAAAGAGAATATTCACCCTTTGGAACAGCTTTAATATTGAAATAAATAATTATTTTCTGGAAGAGATTTTTCCTCTGTCACTTGACCTACTTAATGTTTTGAGTTGCTTTTATTTATTGTTTAAAATTCCACTACTGTGAGTCGGTGTAAGAATGGTCACTGTAGAGTTTTAGAGAGAAACACCTATATGCTGTATTCCTGGACATTATAGAGAGATGATGAACAAATCATGGGCCTTTAAAAGTGATTTGGTCAGGTGTAATCACACAGATGTATTAACATGTCAAATAAGTAATTTATGTTATTGGTATTATCAATTCATAGCAGAAGACGGTGTGGCTGGTTTCACAAAGCTAGTAGCCTGGAAACCTGGCCAACACAGATGGTGTTATATGATGATGAATAGGCTCTTAAAATGCTAAATGTGTTTGTTAATGCTGCCCTGCTGTATAGCTTGCAATAATCTTCACTGCTGTATATCAAATTGAATTCATACAATATATTATAAGGTTACAATTGCATAACATTATCAATATCAGTATCTGTCATCATTAATAAATATAAGAATCTACAATCACAGACCAAGGCTTGTAATGTTATGTCAAGGCAAAACCTCACTGTGAGCAGAAATGTTTGCAGAAATTATAATTATATTATACTTTTAAGACGTGCCAGTATCCCAGGAAAAACCACCAAGGCATTTTTATTGTGTCCACAATATCTGACTTTAATTCACTGTCACTGAAGCTGTTCCTGGAATGGCTCATGTTCACAAAGAAAGACTTAACTGTCTTGGATTACATGAATTACAACCCTGGACTCTTTTCAGAATTTAATTTAAAGATTTAAAGAATGAGTTGAAGTACAATCCAATGAATAAATGCTAAGCTCCAGATAGGGCTCAATAGCAGACTTTACTTCCATTCAGCTTCTGTTTACATACCAACAAAAATTCTGTTTTTGCTTAAATGGGGCATGTTTGGATCATGGTCTCTTATAAAATGAAAAATGCCATTAAGTGATAATCCATGAGCTGTGTCTGCAAGTTATCTTTGCAGCAGTGCACAGACGCTAGCCACATATAATGAGGATATAACTACATGTCACAATCTTGTCTGCAGCACTGATGAATACCAAGGTGGAGTACAAAGATAAATAATGCTCCACCAGTAGTAGTGAAATTACATTAACCACCCCAGCACTTTCCAGAGATGAATAGAAGAATAAAAACAAACGGCTGTTGCTCCTGTGTTTCAGATTATTTTAAACATGCATTCAGATAAACAAGAGGAGTCAGACCTGATTTGTTAGTTATTTTCAATTAATTGTATTAATTTCAGTATCCAGTACAAAACTATTTTGCCCAATGTTGAAATTTTAATATATTACATTGCCCTTAATCAAAATCTAGAGTCAATGAGAGCGGCTGGGTTTCTGATAACATTTATATATCAAATCTTTTATAAAACTATTTGTTTGCATCAAGCTACACACAGTTCACCTCCTATTCATAATTCATCAAAGATTGTGTGGAGTAAACTCTTTTGCATTATGTGGCCCTCTGAAAATCTCCACAGTACCAGCATATTTTTAAGATGTTAAATCAGCGGGATCAAATCAATTATTGATCAACTCTCAGATTGTTATCAATAATTTAGCATTTTACATACATGAAGCCCATGGATACCCAAGAATGGCAGCAGCCAAACAGTGATCACATCAGCCAACATATACAGACTAGATGCTCAATGCATACACACAAGTCCCATCATACTTTACTATTTAGATGCATATAGAAGTACACTACCGTTCAAAAGTTTGGGGTCACATTGAAATGTCCTTATTTTTGAAGGAAAAGCACTGTACTTTTCAATGAAGATGACTTTAAACTAGTCTTAACTTTAAAGAAATAC
>JAVQJL010086946.1:0-10686 GCA_036024295.1 Nannoperca obscura
ATCGTCTAGTCTGGACGAGTATGCCAAGACTCACAGAAAAAGCGCTTCAGGCTAAATGGGAGGTAGAGCTGATCCAGAAGGCTAAATTTCATCCTTTGGGGAGTGATCCTCCGATTGAGGTTACACAGTTGGGGCAGATAGTTTAAATCCCTTCAACACTAGCAGTAACAATTTAATCTCCAACCATAGTATAGTGTAGATTAGTGGAAAATATATTAGTGGTGATCCCTAAACCAACATGGTCTACCTTTAAACTGTCTTGTCCTGCATTGGGCTGTAAACTCTAAAAGAAAAAGAAAAACCAAATCTTTAGTGTCACTCCTTTTTATTCCATGTGGTTGTATTAACATGCTGTAGAATGTTATTAGAGAACTTATCCAGAAAGGTTCTCCAGTGTGCATGTCTAATTAGTAATCAGACTCTGCAAACCGCCTCTATGGGTGAAGAACCGGCGGATAAACGGGAAAATCCATGTTAACACGAACAACGAGGTGCTAGTAACCTCTTGTGTTAACGGCTCTCAACGGCACGCAAAGTATCTGGGCTGAAGATCAAGAAGAACAGCTCAACGTGCCAATATATCAAAACAATGTTGTTGATTGTTGTATTAATGTGTATGTTGTAACTGTATGATTGTTTGTGAAGGTATTGATAACATGATTATCCAAAACACAGGTGATTGATCAAATTGCTATTTTACATAGTTTCCCAACATACAGTACCTTACGTGTAGATTGAAACAAAAATAAACTACCATGGTGGGACTCCAAGGGAGAGGAGTCGTGAAGAGGGAATAACTGAACTAGCTTAGAATAATCAGCATATATTCTCAGTATAATGGTTAGATCAGATACTGGTGCTAACCTCATGTACTTGATGTTTCACCAATGTATAGGCAGACTTTAATGAGCACTCAATGGTATATTACAAGGGCATTTTATGCACTGTGTGGTACGAATTATTTGCACGATAACCAAGTGACAGCTGATTTTGTATTATGCATTTATACTTTAGATTGTGCGCTGGGGTTCAAGAGTTTTCCCTTACTGGCTAAAGGTTTTCTCTTGCATCCTGGTATGGGAGACAGGTACGCCCTGGCTTTTACTCACTCCCCGCAAAACAGGGAGGAGAGGTTTTCCAGGGTGTACTCTTGTGATGGTGGATTTCACTACGGACACATTCTTTTCTTAAGCATGTGGCTGTGACGCCTGAGATAGAGTTGTGTTACTCACTGGACAGACTGACTCCACTATCGCAAGTAGGTTAGAAGAATGATGGTTTGTTGTGTTGTTTTTTTTGAAGGTTCTTACAATATAGTCTTTGAACACAGTAATGATCTTGAGTGTGATGTTTTTTTTTAATATAAGTGTAATCATTGATGTGTAATATCCTGCTGATTGTGGATGCTTCCTTATGCCTTGAATATGGTCCAGGTGTCTTTGTAAAACAGTTTAAATATTTTAGCCTCCTGTAGGGATGAGTGGGAAATGGGAGTCCCAAAGGGGGGAATGTGGGAAAACATAATTTCATGCATGTTATGTGAGAAGATGTGAAGGACACATTTTTTAAGAAAGTATCCACTATCTCAGGGCAAATAGACCTGGGAGAGGGATGAAAAGCACAAAAATGTACTGGACATTGATACCCAATTATTTTCTAGCAAACAGAGAATGGACAAAAGATAAAGCTAATGAAGTCAAGGGCAGGGTACAAGGAAAAGCACACCAACATCTTCAAGGCCATAAATGAGGTAACTTGCTTCAGACTCCTCAGAGGGAGGGGTGGCTTTCCCACAGTGCTACAAGTGTATAAAAGTAAATACCTGTTCTGTGTGTGAAGGTCTCTTCATGAACAGACACGTGTTTGCTGTATTTGTTGATTCTTCAGTAAACTCTATTCACTTTTGAACTCTATTAGACTCAGTTGTTTTATTTCTTAGTGTATAAGTTTATGACGTGTGGTGAGGATCCGTGGATCATCTGGCCCTTCTTCGCGATTTTCTCCCACACTCCTCACACTTGCTGCAGCACAGACAAACCTGTATGATTATACTGATTGGCTGAGCATCAGCACAGTATTTTATTCCGCTTCACTGACCTTTCCGCCTCACTGTTAGTAGTCTGCATGCAGGAGAAGGCATCCTCAGCATAATACATCATGTAGTGAGTTGACTGCACGCAATCCTAGGCTGGAGTGGTACACGCCGCACTTCCTGATGTACATTTTAGAATACTGGCATCCATGAACATGAGTTTGAATGGGGTCTACTTGAGGCGATACACGTGGTGGATGATGAGATGGATTTATCCTCGCCTCTCCCATTTTTCTCTGATGAATGAGCTGCGGTGCAAAAAGGGTCATATTAAACAGCCCCTAGCTCTCTGTCCCCTGTACCATGATGCATTGCCTGTTGTTGTGCCTCGTCTCTTCACTTCCTCTGTGAACTGATTAAGTCTTTGGAACAGGATGGAAACACCACGGGGTGTTGCATTGTTTTTCAGGGGGAAGACAATCCCAGTGAACAGTATGAATAGACCAGTGACTCTGAAAGAAGCAGACTGTCACTGTTTGTAGAAATTATTCAGTCGGTTTACAACATGTCCCAGATGGTTGTAGGCTCTCTTTGGTCAGGCAGTCTTTCGCTGATCTTCAGGCAATAAGATACAGTCAATAATTCATTTCATGTAAATGTAGATATAAATTGTACATGTGTGCATATTTGACAAGTTTCATCCCAAAGTAGAATGTAATTACAAAAAGACTTCATAATTGATAAGATCAAAAAGAACACTTTTCTCAGCTTGATTCTCAGCTTCAGTCATTTTAGATGTCAAATTCTAACAGTATTTCTTTTTCTGTTCATCATCAATTTGTGGTCAGCCTGGATATCATGAGTTTAGATAGTTATATTTCCTGGGGAAAAGAATCTCGTCAGCCCAATAAATCACTATGTAAACAAAGCCAGTACTGCTGCGCATGTGGCTCCACAGGGGTGGCTGCACAGATGGAGGCTATAAAGAAATTTTACGGATTTTTCATTTTGACACCCGTGTAGATTATTCTCCCATCTCGTGGAGGAAGAACAGCATTGTGGTTGTTTTCTTTGTCTCAAGGCAAATCGCTAACATCATGAATCCCTGCATGTATGCGCGTGTGTGTATTACTGCATCACAGGACACTAGACATGGCTTCAGTTTTTGATTATGGGAGAAAGTTTCTGAACAGCCCTCTAGTTGATGGTTGTTGTTGTAAGTGAACCCCAGACTTAAGTTGTACATTTAAATATAAATCTGAGCAAACTAAGCTAAAACTGATAAACAAAGTATGTAAGTGCATGCATCAAACATGCATCAAATCATTTGTGTCAGTGGTTTAAAAGCAAAACAGTGAAACAGTCATAAAATCCAAGCTGTGAGTCATCCTTTTTGCCATCCACCTCCAACACCTGCAGAGCTGCTAGCACCTGTGCCCAAATATCAGCCTCTCACCACAGAATGTTAATAGAGTCCTCGCTCCTCAATAACTGCTGTCATACTCGCTGAGGTTTTCTCTTACTGCCATGACAGGACAGACACTCTGTTACCAGAGGAAGATGGTGCATCATCAGAAGATCTTTAAAAATACAAATAGAACAGAACTGCATAAAAGGAATAGAAATTAGTGAAAGTCATCGAATCATTGCCGACATCAACAGACAAAACAACCATCAAAGTCATCACTAACAACTTGCATAATAAACAAGCATAAATAAAGTATTATAGAAGTGATTTGAAACATTTTACTGACCTCTCTGACCTGATCTCTTCAGGTGTGTTATTCTGAAGTCTCAGCGCCTTGAGTGCAGATAACGGTTACCTTTAGTCTTCAGTGTACTTTGTAAAAATCAGACAGGTCTCATCTAAAGATCACAGTCTGTGCAACTCACATGTACTTGAAAGGTATGTGATGTAGCATGGGGCAAACCCAGTCATGCTTTGAAAGTAATCACTTAAATTTTAAAATAGTCTCTCCTAAAAATAAGTAAGTAACAACGCAGTGACAAGAGACGCGGGTCAAAGCACTTTTGTTTCTTTGTAGCAGTAAAATCCTGAGCAGCTGAATTTTAAATGAGTGTTGCTATATATATAGATATAGATAGATAGATATAGATATATAGATATATAGATAGATATAGATATAGATATAGATATAGATATAGATAGAGAGAGAGAGAGAGAGAGAGAGAGAGAGAGACACCAATATAGAGAATAAAGAGCTACAGTAGTCTAAACAAGATGCCAACTATGAATGACACTTTCAACCTTTTAATCTTTGTAATAGTTGTTTGCTAAAAACATACTGTGAAAAGCTACAATTGGAATGTTCCGATATTTTGGCACTAAGCTTTAACACCTTTCAAAAAACAAATACAGATGTGAGAAAACATCTTGTGCATACTGGGACAAATGGACCTAAGGCAAACCCCAGGAAGCTTTTTCAAAGCCTGAAGTCTCCAATACTAACAGTTGAAGTCCTGTCTTGAAGATAATATTAAAACCTGTTTAAAGCTCTTCAGAGAGCTAAGACCCAGCATTGATCATGGCTAGGAAGGAAAGCATAATCAGCTGTTTAAAATGTCGATGATTGCTAAATTAGTTCGTTATTATTACTTTAGGCAGTATTTTGGCAATGTGGATGATAACTGTAAAAGGCTTCTGTCCTTTGAAATAAAATGTTTTTAAGATTCAATTATCACTACCCATGAAATTTATTTTATTTCCTTCCAAAGTCTGCTTTTACTTTTTGTGCAAATATAGGAAATAAGGAAATGAGTTAGTAATTTGATGTATTTTTTTTCAGTTATATTTACACAGCAGCAGTTACTGGTGACAGCCCTACATTGCCTTCTTGTGCTGCACCTAATTTTAGAAATTGCACGTTTTTAAACTTCGAGCCTTAAAAAGACTATTGATGATTGTGTTTCCTGGCAGTGCTCTATTACAGCATGAGTGGAAAAAGCAGCTTATCTGATCATGGCCTGAGTAACCTGTGACAATGGAACTTTAATAGAAATTCCTAGAAAATGTATTAGTCGTAGACGCTTACACATCACCTCTCCCTTTCTTGTGTCTGAGCCTCAGCAACAAGCTCCAATCACGATGCTGTTACTTCCTGCCAACACTCTGGCTCTCCTCCCATTGTTCTCTGATCTTCACCTTCCTGAAGCTCTGAGAAATTGTCTTTTCCTTTCTCAAGTCTTCCTTCACCTCTCCATGTCACTCCTTTGCCCTCCTCAGGGTTTCCTTCACATTTCTCCTCATTAGGGTACACCCATATCTCAAATTCTTGCTTGCAAGATCATCGCAGTGCAAAATGTTGGGAAGGTCACGGCGGTGCTCTTAATGAAAGGGGTGTGCAGGGGCTATTTCTAAATTACACACGCCTCCATAGGGAGAAGATTGAACATTGGCAGACAAGATGCCACGATGTAGAGAAGGTTGTAAACCTTTCCAGGACAATGACCAATTAGATCCAGCAGAGCATTAGTGCAGATAAGGTAAATAACTTATAATAGTCTACAGTATGTCTGTTTGGTTTTTTTAACATGAGATTGCCATCTACAAATGAATCCCTGTTTTTCTTTGTATTCACTCTCCCTTCCTCGTGTCATTAATGCTATACGCTCCTTTCTTTCCCCCTTTCACTCCTTTATTTGATGAATTTTTCCATATCACAGTCATCTCATGTCGCCAAGCTGTTTGTAGTGTTAAATCATCCGCAGGAGCGACAAGATTTACTTCATTAAGTAGTGGCAGAGTGCACTGCTTCACTGAAGAGTAAGGGTAAGACTCTGTCCTCGTGGGCTCTATCAATAATCATTAAGGATCCTCTCTCATTAGACCAAACCTCATAGGCCTCCAGGGCTTAAGAAATGGGCCCCGCCATCCTGTGGGATGGAGTACGCCTAGATGGCATCACCACTGTTTGGAAATGTAAATGGAAATAGTTATTTTACCCTTAGGATGATTGCCACCAGCGCTATGTACCTTATTCTCATAACCTCTTTGCTTAATCATGAAGAACCTCGCTCCCCTATCAGCAACCTCCAGTTTGCACCACACCTCCTGCCTGTTCCCCTGTCTCTATCTTTCTACACACACCTCAAACTCATTCAGCATATCCAAGCCACTGCAGCATGATTATTCATATGGCAATGAGGCTGGATCAAGCTGGCAAGGCTGCCACGGCGTGATGGGAGTGTTTCCGGATGATGACTTTGGAGTCCTGCAGCTTCTCTGCCAAGAGCAGGGAATTCAAACTTAATCAGGGCAAGGACCCCTCCCTCTTCTATCGCCCAGAGAGCTCCACGGGGTGCAGGCCAAAACAGGACAGAAGATACAAAAGTCAAAGTCTAGGCAACGTCATGCACAGTCCCTCCCTCTGTTTCCCTCTTTGGGAGCCAGAGGTTTCTCCAATGAGCGATGGGTTCATTTTAGGGCTATTGGAAAAACTTCACTGTTTCACTCAGAGAGGAGACATTAGTGAGATTAGCTTTGCTCTGGTCTATCAGTCTTATCGAAACTCTTATCTCTCTCACAATTACACACACACACAATGATCCAAATTTCCACACATCAAGGCTGTTGTCTATCCATCACCCAGAATCACAGTCAGTGTGTTTCCCTGAAGCCCAGACAGTGAGCCCTGTAGCAGGGCTCCCAGCACAAGCCATGGTCACACCAAGGGGAGGAGGCAATGATCGGTCCTGATCAATAATACATTGCCTGCATTACAGCTTATGAATAAGTCATGGACGGAAAGAACCCAGTCATCAGGACGCGCACACACACAAACACACACACACACACACACACACACACAGCAAAGTGATCTTTTACTTACGCCAGGGAAGATGAACAGACATAAAAAAGAGAACAAAGCAAGGGCTTTAACTTGTAGGGAATTTATCACCCACCCACTGACATTTTGTTGCATGCTGAAGCTCCACTCTGTCCTTTCTCTCTACCACCCATCCTATTCGCTGCCATTCTCTCTCTTTTTCTCTCTCTCAAGTAATGGCCTTTTCCTGCGGGTGGAATAAATAAGTTATTACATCCATGTGTCCTAAGGCTTAGCAAAGACCGTTTGAATATAAATAGAACATTTGCCTCCAATCTGGAGGCCTCGCTTTGTGCCATATAAATATATATGTAATTACTTTCGTCTTGTTCTTTTTTTCTTTTCTTTTTTTTTTACAAAGAGCAGGGTGACTGTTTTGGTTGACTGGAGATGCAAGATGAAATTGCCTTACACAAATAAGTCTGCCAACGGTTTGCCCCAAACACAGTCTCAGACAGGAGGGAGCTGTGTGAGAGCATGGGGCTCAGCTCAATGCAAACGTTTGTGTGCTGTGCTGACAATGGAGAGTGAACAGCCTGTGTGATGCTGTAGACAATTTGAATACGCGGAAGAGAAAGTACAAGCGGTGACTTTGTCAAGAATTTGAATGTGTGCAGCACTTTTGAATAAGTAATGTCTCAGATGTGTACTTAAGAAAGGTGTTATCATTATACAGCAATTAAGCCTGTATGTGTGTGTATGTGTGTGTCTGTATGCATATTGTTACTGCTTTGTTAAAACCTAAAAGTGTTGTTTATGGCTTGCGCACTAAGCACTTTGATGTTAATCCATCTAGTTTTGAAAGACCAACTGGTCATGACAATGTTCTGCTGATATGTGTACACACGTGTGCTAGCATGTACTCATGTGTGCACACATTTGTGGCTGCTCTTTGATGAGACGCCCTGCTGTGAGTTTGTGTTGTGATGATGTGCTCCTGGAGGAGGTGCAGGAAGGGAAAAGAGGAAGCAGCTCTTTGTCTCTGCCAACAGAAGTATGTCAGACAGGAATACTCAGGGAGCAGCGCTCTGCCTATTAACCCACGTGTAGATTTTTTTTCCTCAAAGATTGTGCTGCATGCAGCACGGGCAGGAAAGCAGAGGTGGAACAGTGTTAAAGCAAGTGAGGGAGAGAAGCAGAGGTGGCTGGATATGTGTCCTTGACAGAGTGATAGGAGATAAATACTGTAGCTGTATTATTCTTACACAGCAGCACCAAATGCATGGTCATTAATACACATCTGTACAAATAGAAGTAGAGATATGACACTCAACTTCGGCTATCTGAAAAAAATCAATATCTTAACAATTTAGTGACACAAACTTAACCCATGCAGATAGATCTCTATATGTATATGACATATATGTATCTTCATAGGTATAGCAAATGAGAAAAAAATAGATAATTCTCTATAGGTCGTCTTTTGATCTCTGCTAAAGGAACGTGGGGGGGGAGGGTGCAGGAGAAGGGCTAACCCCCACACAGACACTTCTGAACTCAGAAATTGTTTCAGGCATTTTAACTTAAATATTATTTCATTACAAGCTATGATCTATTTATTTGTGATGTAAATGCAAATTCAAATGACCTTTTTCATTAGCTATTAAACAAGACCAGACACCCCACCTTTATCTGGATTAGTGGATAGGTGTAAAACATTCCTGTTGGTTCAGTTTTCATGTTACCTGCATCAAAATCAGCATGTTAAACATGTTAAACTTCAATACTTTTGGAGGGTTGGTTAAACATATAATATTTATTAATATACATTTAATTCAGCATGGCAAAATCAGTTCCTTTGTTCTCGTGTCAAGAGTTCAAGGTGTTGAATATTCAGCCCATACTCTGGAATGTGGGCGTATATGGCTAGATTATTACAGGCCTGTTGTAAATTGGGCAGTTGTCACTTAGCTTTCCCTTAATGTCATCCCTGAGACTTGGTGTGTCATGTTTTATGGCTCAAAGGTCATAATGTGATGTTTTGGGAAACCTCATCTTTGAGTCTTAACAGAGACTTGTTTCATGGCAGAGACCATGGCTGTGCCACTTTAGTGAAGGTGAATTCTTTCTCAACGAAAGAGGTAAAAATAATTAATCATCGGCTTCTTTATCACTCTACAAGAGCACAGAATAGTGCTAGACAAGTCTATGTAGAATGTATTAATTAGCTGCTGGTTGCCTTGTATAAAGGATTACATACATAAAATGATTTATCCAGGACAACATGCAATATCTGTTTAATTATATTTCATGATAGATTACCACATTATAAGCACGGGTGTGCTCTCATTTTTGGTAGTAAAGTGTTCAGCCAGAACTGGTGTTGTGAAACTGCTTTCTCTCATTCACAAACCTGGTGAAGGAGGTAAAAGTCTGTGTGGTAAGATGTAGTCTTAGTGAAGCTAAACAACACTGAAAACTGCAAACTCTTTCTCTCATGAATAATAAGAGTGCATCTGAGGGAACATTTCTTCACATCTTTGTGGTGACTCTGACCTGTGGCTAACCATTATTTATTTTGAATTCACTAAACTTGTTTTGGCAATGAAATATTACAAGGTTTTCAATACTGGATGTACTCATTATACTGGAATTGAAGACCTTTCATTTGACTCCTTTATATTTGTTTTTGTTTGTGTAGAAAAAGCATTAACATTAAACTAGAAAACATCTGATGAGATATTTTGTGTTGCACCACATCACATTGAATATACTGTGCGAGTGACTGACTGTCTTATATTCTTGCTACTGCTACAGTGAATTCCTAGCGGTTGTTTGTGCCGTGTTTTGGTAATGCTCACTGAGCTTGTCTGGAGAATGACTCATTCATTTAGTCTGCTGTGATGTGTAACCATTTGTGATTTATTTGTGATAATATTGCTTACTATACAAATTACCTGTTGCTTTATTGGTTGCCATGAACCACTCTTCCTCCAGTTGTAATAACCAGAGAACAGAGTGTATGCGCTGTGGATACACACTGATGTAGCTGCTTAATTGACAGTGAACAGCTGCATCCAAATGCTTCATTTTGTATTGTATTTGTATTGTTTTGATCAGTTCTGACCTTGAACTTGAACGGTCATAATGGTTAACTACTCCAGTTTGTGCCCTATAAAACTAGACATCAGTATGACATCAGGGCAGAATAATCTCTTCTTTGTTGATTCTTGATCTGATATATGATAAATTCCCAAATACAAATGCAAACTGACTGTCCAAGGTCATAGGAAGTGATTGTTTTAAAAGAAACATTTGAGTGGTGAAATTAGATGGCCTAGCTCTAAAGTGCATTGAATCTCATTGAATTAAACAGCATCCCCTACAGTAAGTGTGTTTAGAAAACATGCTGACCTAAAGTCTTTTGAAAATGGATGTGTGGTACCATATATGCAGGGGGGGGGAGTCATAATAAGAGGGATGGAGAGTGGAATGTGACAAGTTTCAGAAGAGTTGCTTCTCGGGGAGGAGAAGTGCTCTATCACCCTTACGACATTGTCCAATTAGAGCATATGATTAGTGTAGACTGTCGCCAGTGAAATTGAATCTATCAGCCAGGCTCGGATTGCTACAGGTCCCTGCAATTTAGCTATCACTTTGTCTCTGTCACCGCAGAGCTGCTAATATAAAACCGACAGAATGGATGATTTCTACTTAAGGCGTAGCTTGATTGAAGTTGATTACATTTCACAAAGGTTTATTATATTTCCATAATATGTGCGCATGGTGGAGGGTGTGTGTGTGTGTGTGTGTGTGTGTGTGTGTGTGTGTGTGTGTGTGTGTGTGTGTGTGTGTGTGTGTGTGTGT
>JAVQJL010086947.1:0-26874 GCA_036024295.1 Nannoperca obscura
CCCCCACGAGGAGTATTGGCTGCTTATAAACCATCTGCTTACTTATAAAAATATAGTATCCATGAATAAGGTTACATTCATCATAGCATGCAAAAAACTGAAACCTGCGACTATGACCAGTGAGCATTTCTCCCTGGATCATTTAGGGGTTAAAGGCTTTTCCCAAGGCATCCCTGACATGGCGGTTGGTTACTCTCTGCTTTCCCCACCCCCACCTTCTGCCAGGTCCTGTCAGAGATCTTTCAGTCACAAGCCCGCTCCTGGACACTCGGGACCGCCACTGCTTAATTCCATCTTCTCAGGAGGTCGAGCAATAAGTGGAGGGATGGATTTATAATATGTTAACTCCCCTTTGGGTTTGCCATTGTCCAGTGTGTTTTGCTCAATGTCATTTTCACAGGCTGTGAAAAAGCTGGAGCACCTCCGATAACTCCCCGGGCTCAGTGACCTCTGCCTCCCACAGCAAGGGACACAGAGTGTAAAATAAATTAAAGCAGCCAGTTGAAAAAGTGCTCTTTAAAAATTGAAGGAACAAGAAACAGGCTAGAGGACTTGAAACTGATGTGAAGTTTGCTGCTTACTTATGTAGTGAAATGCTATTGGGAAACCCGGCTCAGCTGTGATAACTAGATCTGATAGCTCATTTCTATTACTCAGAACCAGCAAAAGCCCCACTAATTTTGTTTACACTACATTCACACTATGCAGTGCAGGATGCTATTAACATTATAAGCGCTTTGTTGCTGTATGGTGGCTAAATGAAGGCCAATTTTTCTCCTTGCATCTCCACTTCCTCCCATTGCACAAAAATAAAGCCAAATGAAAAAAAGGAACACTTAAATATACAGTTATAAGCGTGATAAGAACTACCTAAAATGGCAGAAACCATCTTGGGAACATTTTATTTGATGTATATTTGATTAGATTTTTCAGTTTGGCCCATAGCATTTGCTAACATGGAGGGGGTGGGGTTTATGATTTATACGGCAGCCAGTCACTGGGAGCTGTCTATGGTACAGAAGATGGCTTCTTGCCTCTGGGGATAAGAGCGGCATTATTTCCCATCAACTTGGTTTTTGGTAATGTGGCCTTTAGAGAAAACCCCTCACTAATGCCTGTCTGATTGGTTGTGTCCCATGAGAAAATAATTAGCCCTGATGCTAATTTCTGTAGCACAGAACATTCCGTCTGGAATCAAACAGCTTATTGAAACATTCTCATAGAAGCCACGCCACACACAGTTTGGAGTGGGTTGTGCAAGTCCTGTAAAAACCCCTGTAGAGTTGAGCATGCTATGTTAGCAAGCGTGCATGTAGTGGTGGCATTTGTGTATTATTTATTATTATTAAACTGTTTAAATAGTGATTTAATACCAGCTTGAAAAGCAGTGCTTCACTGCACTCTCTGGCTGTCTCCTTTTACATCTGTAACCACACCCAACAGTGATGTCACAGTGTCCTGACACACCCTGGAGTAAATGTCTACATCACCGTCTATGTCAGCAAAGTGAGAAGTTAAAACAAAAAACAAGATTTTTAGCTGGTACTGAGTTGCTCTCTTTTGCGACACCTACTTTCTGTGGGTAAGTGGTCAAACAGGCAGCATGATGTCACATTCATATTTTCATGGCAGCTTCAGTGGCGTGGTGAAGCAGAGAATGACAGCAAACATCAGGTCTAAGTGTTCCCCTCAGGGCTGCAAAGTCAATGGGTTTCATTTCTAGGCTCATTGTTGTCGCAGCCATATTTAACAATCATATAGGGATAAATCAAGTCATAGTAGAGGAAGCAAATGCTGTAATAGTCCATAAAGCAACAGAGTCATTAAGACATGCTGTGTTTTGAGTATGATGTGACTTGTGCTTTCAAAGAAAAAGCCTCCTCCTTCACTGCTGCTATCTTCAGCTATACAATTAACACACAGCAGAATGCAGCAGGTTCACCACCATTCTCTGGAGCTGGCAAATATTGTTCTGGGCAATGTAGGAAACATGACATATTACAGCATCGAAGTAAGACTCTCCCATCACTTGGACACAGTCCGGTTTAGTGACAGAATATCAATTTGTGAGCATACAGTACCAAGAAAAAGTAGAGAGGGAGAGAAAGACAAGGTCGTTACTCAAGAGCGAGAGGGTTTCAAGTGTGTCAGTTGATTCACAGAATTTCAATTCGCTTCACTTGAGACTGCGATGGGGATGTCTCCAAACACTCACACTCTCACACACACACACACACACACGTGTGCATACTCTATCCTGTACATGCATTATGCATACACATGCAGACAAACTTCTTCTCACTTACAAATTCTTTTATACCTGTCACCTTGTGCTAGTCTGTTTCTTTCATCTCTTCCTCTCCCCTCTTCCATCTCCGTTTGCCTATCTCACTACTTTTGTAATCAAGTGGAGCGCTGCCTTGGTTACTTCCATACCTTCCTAACCTTAGTGTGTTTACTGCTTTCCTTCACCCCCCCCCCCCTTCTCCCATCTCTGTTACAAAGCAGTAATCAGTGCTGTGTAATGTGCTCTGCCTCCTCTATCTCCCTCCCTGCTCTCATCCCTCTTCCTATCACCCAAACTTCTTTCACATTGTCACTCCGTCCGCCTCCTCTTCCCTCCCTTTCACTTAGTGACAAAGCAATTAACAGCACTTTACATGCCCGTTTCCCTCCCTCAAACCCCCTCTCTCTTTGCTCTCTCCCTTCCACTCCCTCATGATCTCCTGAAGGAATGGCACAAGCAGCGCTTCTCTGGTTAATTCATTTGTCTTTAAGCTGTCAGTTTATTTATTCAATCGGCGACAGTGTGCACCCATGCATTTTAAAAGCCATACATATTGACTGACACTCATGCAGCTGAATGATGGCACACATTAAAGTGGCCCTTGTGTTTATTTGACATAGCATTCACTGCCTTTTTCTGCCATTTTATTGACGAGGAATTCTCAGCTGCCACAACAATGCAGCCGTCTAAGATGTGGCAGTCATCAAATGCAGCGAAGAATGTACACACACCACACAAAGCATAGATATTATATTTAAGCCTGCAAACCACTGAACCCAGACAGACAGACAGACAGACAGACGAGCCAACACATTTAGCTTCTTGTTCACCTCCCTCATCTCTCCCTTTCTTCACCTATTTGCGTTCAATTTTCCCTTCTTTTCTCCCTCAATCTTTTCGTGTCTCATCTGTCTTCATATACCTCGGTTACCTCTCATCGTCTCATCATCCACAAACTGTGTGTGTCACTGTCTTTCTACAACCGCGTGTATCTATGAATGCGCATACAACTTTATGAGCGCAAATATGCCTGTGTGTCTTTGTCTAATGAGCTATATATTGATGGCACTTTGTCACTGCCAGGCAGCCATCCAAATGACTGATGTATACGCTTGTGTGTCTGCATGTGTGTGGACTACATACACATGGTATGGTGGTGCTGTGATTGATGATTCCAGGATTGTAACCAGCAGTCCATAAAAAACAATGCTGTATTTACCTCCAGCATGATTTACCAAACACAACAATCCACAACATTTGTAGCTGTTATCCATATTTATAGGATGCAGCGGTAAAACAAATTTCAAGTTAGGCCATCACAATAGCAGAAAGGTATGTAGATTGTATATTGAATAATATACAATATATATTGGTGTGCTGGCTTCATTACGGTCAACTTTCCTGTTGGTGGTTCCATCACTCCTTGCCAAAGCACTTTTCTGACTTCAACTTAACTTTCTGCTTTCATGGGACTTTGGAGCTCACACAGGTATTAGACTTTTCCCCAGGATATATATAATATTTACATGTTGGTTGATAAGGATCAGTGGTGTGGAGTTAAATTCAACAATTTTACAATACACAGAGTGTACAGTATCTGGAAACTTGCTTGCAATTAAAGTATATTTACTTTAAAACACTGACAATTTGGCTTCTCTGTGCCACCATAGTGTTAAATGGTTTTGGTGTCAGTTATCAGTCAGACAGCTACAGAACCTTCATTTTACACCAGTACGTAACAATCCACCAGAAAGGAATCAGACATGGCACTCTTCTTTTACACACAATAGTAAAAAAAAAAAAAAAACTGCACCCACAGTAGTTTCAGCAGAGCAGAGTGTCTTCACAGTATAACAGAGCTCTTTGTGTTGTCAGCCGGGAGAACACTGTTACTGCTACTGCTTCTTATTTGGTAGAAAGTTGCAAATATCTATTTTTCCCACTACCTTAAAGCCATGAAGGGAATCAACAGAGGCTGCTGTCACGTTGAACCTTGTAAATTGAGTCTGTAATTTCACAATTGAAGCTTAAATGAAAGCTACAAAAATGGTGTTCTCAAACCGAGAAGAAAATGGACCTAATTGCTGACTGGCTTGGCAGGCAGCTGAATTTGAGGAGCGACCACATGCGCACATTAATTTCACATTAATTTCACAGTAGCTCCATTTCCTCGCCAAGATCACAGTGGAAGCACACAAACATTTTGGAGTACGTACTCGCTTTGAATGTTAAAAAAAAAAAAATCAAGCTCGTCTCTGTTGTTGTGGATGTAACAAGCTAAGTTTGTCTCATTAAAAAGGCTGATTTTTGTCATCATTAGCCAGAAGCTCCAGTGCACTGCCATTTCTGTCACAGCCCTAAAGCAGATTTTTCCTTTCAGTGTAATCAGCTTTAGCACACCTTAACTGGCTGCGGCAGAATGTCATCAATAAGAGCAACAGATGTTTTTTTTGTTTTTTTTAAGGATCACAAAATATCACAGGGATTTAATGAGCAGCTCTCATGTGGCAAAGGCAACATGTAAATGCAGAGAAAATTTGCAAGCGCACTTACAGGCTAATTGTACACTCTACCTAAACTGTAGTTCAGGCTTGGTGAAGCTTTTCTGGCCTGGAACCCATTTTAAGTCCCTAACTTTTCTCGACTTGATGCAGTTTTTAAGAGATGTCAAAAAAGTGAGCTCCTGCCAGATTGTATACAGTACAAATGTCTCTGCTGACATTTTGGTTTCTCCTGTTGACTAGTTTGAGAATGAGAACCCAGGTATAGTAAAGCATCGCACCAGCATATTGTTGTGGTTGGAAATGCATCCATGCCTACCTGATAGTCTGATGGACTGTATGTTTAAAACAACTCAGCACAATGTCAAAACTGTGAGAAGTTTCACATCAAGTTTATATTTCCATACATCCATATCAACAGCATAAACCCAGAACTGTCACAGTAGTATATAGTGAATACCTGTTTTCAACTGAGGGGGAAAAATTATCTGAAAAGTTAGGCTTTAAAAGTGAATATGCATTTAATCACATCTATGCATTCATTGATCTCAGTCATAATAAACCAACCATCTCATAAATAAGTCAATGTAATTATAAGGCTTTATGCTTTAGATTTAAATTCTGCATACACAAAGATATTGTTACATATTTGTTTTTGCTCCTTGCAATGTTTTTGTCTGTAGATCAGTGCTGACAAGTCTCATTAAAACAAAATGTGCGTGGTGACCTTTGATTGGATGCCGTTTTTGCTCTGCTCTGCTGCAGGTATTGCTCTGGAGAAGGTGTTTGACTACAGTGAATATTGGGAAGTAGCCAGAGGCCTGTACGCTCCATTCGACTGCACTGCCACCATGAAATCTGGCAACGCTGACGTCTATGAGAACGAGATACCCGGAGGCCAGTACACCAACCTTCACTTCCAGGTACTGTTGTTTATTGGGTTTTTGAAGAGATAAATACGTTTAAATGCATTCCACAAAGCTCTTTGCCGCATTTTTGAGCACCTTAGGATGGAGTGTTAGAGGTGGTCTGTGCATCTTAAAGGATGGGAACACAGCATTAGTTGCTGCATGCAAATTCCTAAACCCTTTAACTGTTACTAATTATTGATGTGGTTATTTTGGTTGTAGTTATTCATTTAATTATTAATCACAGTTCCAAATTTATACTTGGTGTATTGGATAAATGAAACCAAATTAATTAATCGACTATCATTTTCCCTTCTTTAAAGGTGGTGCCCTGAGGTAAAGTTTACGCAAGTTAATTTAAATTAATTAATGTAAACACTGGTTATTTCTTATAGCCTTAAGTAGTATAATCACTCCACTTCATATTTTTGTACCAATAGTACTATATAATTGTGCTGCCTCTTTGAGGTTTATTAATTATTGTTACATATTTTGGCATCCTTTAAGGCATATATTCTCTACACTGTTGACATAGAGAATGTTTTATATTCCGCTTTCTCAGACAGTGTACAGTCTTAACTTTTAAATACATATAATACTGTGTGGAAAAAATAGACTGTTTTCCTACCTTTATGAATAAAACAGTCTTTTTTATAAATACACTTTTTTTTATGTTTGTGGTCAGAGCTACTGCAGATGCAAGAAATGGGACTAAAATGCAAAGGGGAGTGCAGGTTTTTAGAAAAAAGACTCAAAGTGTTTTGACAACTTATTTTGGTGTTTGTTAATGCTGCATGGTACATTAAGAACAAACACGAGTCTATAGTGTCTACACTGTGCCCAGTCACGCTCTGAAAAGTGTCACACACAATTTGAAAGTTAATTTGAATCCACAGCGATGTGCAGTGTGCACTCACTGGATGCACATTCCAGAGCCCAGTTGTGACCTGTTTACATTAGCGAGTGTTAACCAAATGCACTATGTACCAAATTACAGTTTACAGTGGGATATCACACTGGCCCATCTGGCCTTTGCTAGATGAGCGTCTTCGCCATAAATTTAAAAGCTATGGGTGTCACTACACAAATTACAGCCTTAAATCACAGGTGGACACTGAATTGCCCAGAATGCATTTACTTTTATCCTAACAGGAGCAATAAAAAGATTGCTTTTACTCTGCTCATTCATACTTTTTTTTTTTGTTGCTTTATTGCAGGCTCACAGTATGGGACTGGGAAACAAGTTCAAGGAAGTGAAGAAGGCCTATACTGAAGCAAACAAACTACTGGGAGACCTCATTAAGGTGAGACATGAAGATAAAACATCACAAATGCCTCTGTTCTTTTCCAGGGGTGTACCCATGCTGCACATTAGCTGCTTGCATAAGATAAGATTAGTCAGTTTTACCAGTCTGCAGTGCTGGTAGTTTACCACAGACTGGAGCACAAAGATGTATCTGGCATGTATTTGATATTCCCCCATTAGCATCTCTCAAGTCGACTGTTTCTGCCAAGCTGCCTGACTCTCTTCGCTTGGCTGAGCCAAACAATACCAGATTAAGTTGGGGTACATCCACCGTTCTGTGCGTTCTGGCTTCACTTTTAGACTATTTCTTTTATTTTTTATAATTTTGCCCTTTATCTTAACTCGACATTTTTACCTGGCAAGTTATACCTATTCTGTATAAGTTAGCTGTTACTTCTAAATACTGATGAGTATTTACTGTAATGAGTTACTTTATTTAGCAGGAGAGTTTTATTAAGCATGTTTATTGTTGCACTACTCATACCCACTTCATTTTGGGCAGAAACTCATTGAACTTGTTTTTGATAGATTTCCTGAAGGGCAAATTAATTGAAGTCATGGAGAGGGAGAGCTCTATTGCCATTTCTGCAGTCAACAATTTCATTCTCAGCCTAAATCCACCTCCGTCCTGCCTTTTTGTTTTTCATTAACTTTGGTTAATTCCTTTGTTTTCCTCCCTTCATTATTTACCATCACAGCTTAGTAATAGATTCATCCCTCTTTCGCAGAGTTCACACTCGCTCTATAATTATTTTGTTCTCTACTTTGCATTCACTTTATCAAGCTTTTCTTTTTCACCCTTCTCTCTCATTCCATCGCTGCTCTGCACTCATTTCTTCCCCAGCCAACTTTCTTATTTTACTCTTTCTCTCACTGTAGACATGCTTCCATGGATTTCCCATCACTCTACTTTCTTCTCTCTCTTTGTGCATGTCTCTCTCTCTCAATTTCCCTTCTCGGATGCCATCTCCCTCATTTTATTTCCCCCTCTCTCTGTTTCCTCATTAATTCCTCTCCCCCGACCTCCCCTATCCTCTCCCCATACTCTATATCAATTCAATTAAGACTCGGCGGGCTTCACTGCGCAGGCCGATGTTGGCTTAATGTGTGCGGGTCCTGCTTTGCCCTCTGTTGTATCCTGTTAGTTTGACAATGGCTGCGTCTCTCACACTGTTGGCTGTTCGATAAGGAAGGAGGAGTGTGTGTGTTAGTCAGATATAGATAGATATATATGCACCACACACTGCAACCAAGGTATATACATTGACTAATGCTCTCCCACACTCACACACATCCGCAGCACTGCAAAAGCCATATCTTTGAAGCTCAGAGCTGCGGGTGAAGGATTTTGCCTGTCAGAGGACTTAATTTCCAGACCGCTTTAAACCAAATGTGTATACTGCCCCTCCCCACCATGATAAAGACAACAAACTCTAAAATCTTTGAACGTTTAATCATCATAAAAGCATTTGCATAAAAGTGATTTGCATTAACGTCATTGCTTACTTTTCTAAGCTTATTCATTCTCATTACATGTCATTTTAGGGGCGCCATGTCCTGCATTAAGAAATCAAGATCTGTGTATTGACAGAAATGCTTGATTAAAAATGAAAGAAAAGCCCAGACTTACAGGCTCCCTGGCCCCCACTTAAAAGCCACTCAGGAGACTGTGCAACGTGTCAAAATGTATTTCCTAAAATGCTCATAATCCAAACTGTTTTTCAGCTTAATATTAATTCCAGATGCACAGCTGAGTATAATTTTCACTCCTTGCATAGCACCCAGCGCAAATTCACCAAATCTGCCAAAATCCATCGACTTGATTCACAATTTCAAGGCTCGTGAAGAAGGGTTATAAAAATATCCTTAGTCTCTTGAGTTTTCCTCAGCATTAATGCTGATCTGACTAGTCTGTTGAGGTCAGAAAATGCTCCTCTGTGCCTCTCATCTGCCATGCAGCCATGAAGTTTGCATGGTAATGGTATTGGTGACAGCTACGGTAAAGACAGTTGAGCCATGCGAGCTAGCAGAATGTGGAATGTGTTTAACAGATGAGAAAGGTTCCTTGTTTTTAGACAAAAATGTAAAACCATATTGAAAGTTCTCACTGAGGGCAGTTACTGACCTGAGAGCGGGCAGTTTGGGAATTAAATCAGTCACAGGTTGGGGTCCACCTGGATAAGTGCACAGACCTGTTAAATGTATGTGAATTACAAAAGATTGAGATCAGGAGTCGCAGAATAAATGTCAGGAGGATGCCTTCTAGTGTTGTGTACTTGGATTGTACTGTGTATTGATTCTCTGAGGGTCTGACTTCATTTTGCAGAGGACTCTCGACGATGATTGTAGTTCCACAAAGCTTCAATTTGTGAGGTGTTTTCAAAAGTGACTGTAGATCACATTTGTCACTGGCTAGCTTAAAATACTGTCATGTTCTGTGTTTTATATAACTAAATATTGTTTGAGTAAACTAAATGTTGTTGTGTTATAAGGCTTTTGCTATATGTTCAGTGTTTAAAATACTGGAAGAGGGTAATGCTAAATTGGGGGGGAAAAAACTCCACTACAAAGTGGTGCTCTTGCACTTACCAGTGTTGTAATATCACCTGAACCATGTCAAAGCTGACAAACCCTCGTTGCCAGAAGGTAATAGTAAAAGTTGTCTCTTTGAGTTCTGAAACTACTACTTTTTTGCTTGAGGGTGTATTTGTTGAAGTAACAGGAAAATCCGACAAAACATACATGAACAGATGCCTACAGGCTCTGTTTTAATAATGTAATCTCTGACACTTCTAAGCATCGGTTAAGTGTGCATATATGTAATGTAATATCAAGTCAACCAAGAGTTTTACAAATGGGATTAGTTTAGCAGGAGAAGTACATATGTGTTTCTAGTCTACAGGTTATTTTCCTCATACTCACAGCACCCAGCCAAGAAATAGTCGGGAACAAAACTTCCCTCAAAACCACAACATCTTATTTTACACCGGCTTTTGTACGAGTTAATGAAACGAGATATCATGTGTTGTTTATTGAGCTTTAGATTATTCTGTTGTCTTTGGACAGAGCCAGGCTAGCTGTTTCCCCCCTGCCTTCAGTCTTTATGCTAAGCTAACCGGTTGCATGGACAGATATGAGAGCAGTATTGATCTTCAAAATAAGCATATTTCCCTGCACTGTTGCTTTTTAACCCTTTATCGGACAAGTGACTACTATTGGTCATTTCTGCACATGTTAGATATCAACACGTTTCTTTCACCTTATAGGTGTTTTTCTTGTATTTCTTATATAAATACTTAGTGGTATTTGTTTTACCACTGACCGGCGAGTAACCCGATATGGTAACTTCATTGGCCTTGATTTTCTACAAAATTAAAAATTTAAAAAATAAATATTTTGAAAAATGTTACAAAAGAAATACAGTATTGTTATGCTCTCCAATAACAGCCTGCCGTGGATTTTTTGAATTTCAAAGTATTTCAATGAGTGCCCTATAAATGGTTAAATCTTGTTTTGTCTGACCAGTGGTCAGTTCACCTTCATAGAGGGTTTACACAAGCAGAAAGCATTCATATTTGAGAAGCTGGATGTTTCTTTCCTTTTTTTTTAATGAAGAAGAAATCACTTGATCAGTATTGTTGCCATCTAATTTTCTGACGATCAACTAATTTGTTTCAGCGCTTTTTGCTTCATCATAAGAGTCTAATCTTTAGGATGCAATCTAGTTTAGTTATGAAAGGTCCTGGGCTGACTCTGAAATGCCTCAAATGCCCTCTGCATTTAACTTGCGCTCCTTTCTTCTGTCATCTTTTCTTTCTCACTCAGCTACATCTGTCCCCACATGAGCTTGTCTCCTTTACCCAACTTAATCTTACTCTGTTCCTTTTGCAATTACAGACACATTCACTCACCTCCACACACTGTCTCTCACTTGGAGGTGGAGCACCTCCTTGTATTGCCTGTGGGGCTGCAGATGTCTATTGCTCTTGTCTGTTTGCCTCTATAGCCAGATCGCGCCCCCCCCCCGTCCCTCCATTCTTTCTCACTCTCTTATTTCGATTAGACTTCCTTCATGTATCCCTAATCTTCTCTATCGTTTCTGCACTCCTCCTCTCCCTCCGAGTCTCTCATTATCGCTCCTCTCTCCTGTCTCCTCCTCCTCCTGACAGGTACCATTCTTCTCTCTGCCCCTGGCTCTGCTGGCTAGCATTATAGTGTGTTTATGTGTGTTTATTGTATTTGCTATCTCTCTCACACACACTCACATAGATGCACGCCCACTGTTCTCGATGATATAATCCTTTGGCTATTAGGGGAGTTCAGGTTTGGATAGAATTGCATTTTAAAACAAATTTGAGCAAAGTACACAGTCACACGACACACACGGGCATACAAGCACACACAAAATCACTGCTGTGTGTGTGTGTGTACCAGATTTCTGCTGCCAGTAATGTGGAGTCGCACAGGACCACTTAGTGCATTAGAGAAAGTGAGAAAAACAGACAGAAGTCAGAGTAAGAGCAGTCTGAGAGAGAAAAGGAACATGGAGGTAGTAAGAATAAAAAAGAGCTGGTCAAAGTGGAGAATCGGAGGTGGACGATGTCTTGTGTGTCAAGTGATAATATGAGCCTGCATGAGGAACTACATAAGGTTGATGAGTTTAAGTGATGTGAGAGAGACATGGAAAGATCTGAGTGCTGAGTGCTGCTGCATGCTGAGGGGAATAGGCAGCGTTACTGAATATAGGCATTATAATATACAGAAAGGCACCTGATGTTTCTGTCCAGTTATTCAAGTGTGATCATGAAGTTTCTGCAAAGATATGTGCATTCATTTGGTTGGTCCCACCACTTTGGTCCAGACTGAAACACCTCTGGATGGATAGCCATGAACTTCTGTACAGATATCCACGGTGCCCAGCAGAGGAGTCACAATGTCTTTAAAGATCCTCTGTTTTTGTTATCTGGTGCCTCCAGAACGTCAAAATTCTCATTTACCCCGTCAAATAACTCACATCTACAAGATGGATTGGTAGAAATGTTACTGACTTTTCCTCTAGCGCCATCATCAGGTCAAAATGTCTTGTGCACTACTTTGTGTTTAACACTCCTTACAATTGAGGAAAACAGTGATGTTTCAACTGTACAGAAATGAATGCCAGTATGTATTATATTTCATCTTTGTATTACATCTTGAGCTCTACTTCACACGGTAGCAAAGGGGATCAGATTTCTCCAACCCTGCACGAACAGGATGTGATTTACCTCACTCCTCGTCTAAAAATATAGAAAAGCTCACACATCATATATTGCTCACACACACACAGTTAGAAATAATACTTCCTTTTCCTGTGTGTGAGGCACCCAGAGAGAGTTGGAGGTGGGTGATTCATCAGCAGAGATTGATAATGAGAGTAACGCTCTTGATGTTAGTGTAGATTTTGGAGGAAAAGGAATGTTTGGCAGAGGGACGGAGGGAAAGAGTGATGGGCATAGGAGGGAGGTGATTCATGAGGAAAGAAGAAGGACTCAACATCTTGGCTTTCAGTGTGAAGACAGAAGATGCCAGTTAAGCGCGTTAGAGAGGGATGGAGTTAGAGGTATGGTTCATGAAGATGGATAATAAAGAGAAGGGTAACAATTAATGTTGCAGTAAAAAAATGAGAAAAATGGACCCTGGAGACAGAAAGACAGAGGAAACAATGGAGAAAGGGAGACGGGCTGAAGGTAGACAAGACATGCACACTCTTGCTTTTTGTGTTTAGAGAGATTTCTAGTAACTCTAGCTTTTGTTCCAAAGCTATACCAAGTTAATGACCTCTCCAGGGATTTCAACAGCCTATTCAAATCCCTTAAGCTTTTCTGTAAACAGTCATCCTGTTAAAGCAATGTATCATTATCGCCTCTATTCACAAAACCCAATCAAACTGAGCTGGAGGTGACGTGGCAGGGAAGTGCTGAATGAAAGTGTACACTTGTTTCAATCAGCAGGAAACATTTCTTTCTTGTATCTTGCTGGGAAAGCAGTGATTTGCTTGCGAGGCTCGTTTTGAAAATGTGCCAAGCGGTTGCGGACTTCAACTGGCAGCTTGGATTGTTTTTAAGAGAATGCAGTTTGTCACTGGGCAATTATCGGAATAACTAGTGCCTTAACAGCCAGAATATAAGGCCCTGATCAGTTTCATGAACGTCCAAAGCCCCTCCCTACTTCACAACTCTTTCTCATGAGATTTCTTCCTCTAGACTGATCAAAATCAGGGGAAATATCTGCGGACTTAGAGGAGCACTTCAGCAATTCTATGTGTCAAAGTTAAATTAGTAGTCAGAATACTCCACAACTGACGTTCTACATGTCATCTTTATTATGTCACACCCCAATTCCTCCAAATTGTTGCACAAGGTCAAGGACAGGCTTACAAATGTACACGAGGACGCTTGTGTCAAGACAACTAGGTTCAGGCTCATAATGTAGGCAAGACACCATCAATTCATATAAGCCAGATCCCAAGTGCTGCGTGTACATTCTCAATAAAGACAAACAACTGAAACTACTTTCACAAACAGATCTTCAGACTTCCATGGTGTTGCAATGCGATTGTGAATACTAGCAAACCTAAATACATCAAAATTAAACAACCATTTCTATTTTTGATCACCTGGGCACTTGAATATTTCAGGGTTGCTTATTCCCAAAATATTTTTGAATCTGACAAGAAGATAGCCAGAGGAAGAACACAGGGGTGTGTGTGTCTCATGTTTCTCTCTCTGGACCATTTGGCATCACATCTCTTAGAAAAAGGTGTCAAAATCTTTGTCTGAGAATTCTTTAGGGAATGTCAATTTGATCTATAGTTCACCCATTTTTTTTTTCCCTCTCTCTCTACCGTCTGTTATCTGCAGTGTGCACTAATTGCCACAGAAATAGGCATCTCGTAGCATGTGGGCCCACTCTTTGTTCTTTCTAGTCCTTCAGCTGTCAATGCTTAACTTAATTATTCAATAAAAACAATGGATTGGACTCAGAAACAGAACACTGGCCCTCTGCTGGCGGCTCCAAACTGTAGGACTAGCTTTGAATTTTGAATAAGTTTTCTATTGCCTCCATTCACCCTTTGAACTTCTTTCTCCTTTTATAATAAAACCTGCACACTTTAGTACAAACTGGAATGTCTGTGTGAAAGTCCAAGTTACCTAAATGGTGGTTTTTAGTTGTTTTATTGTTGGGTCACATTAATTGACCCCTGTCTCTCTTTAATGGTCCAAATATCAATTAGAATGAATGAATGCTTTCCTTGCTCTTTCTTCTTCCCTGATCATTCTCAGGTTCATCCTGTTTTCACAGACCAGTACCGTGTAGTTGAGCTCATGGCTGCCAAATCAAATGATTAAAGAGAGTGTATAGATGTAAACATCTTTTCATTTCTCATTCGGCTCTCCCGGCCCTCTCTCCTCTCCGGGTCACTCAGTAGTTAATCTTCATAGACAGCATCTTCATTAAAGCAAAGACTCTGTCACCACTTTGTCTTTTGGTGAAAATCATTGTGGATGTGCATTCCCTACCTGCACACCGCTGACAGGAAGCCACACAGCAGGACTTTACAGAGACAAATGGTGCAGCCTGACAGACAGCTGCTGCAACTTCGCCTTTTTGGAATAAACCTTAAAAGCAAGATGCCACCATGGAAAAGTGTAATATTATCCTGAATAGATTTTCTGTGTGTTTTTATGATGTTGGTCAGATTACACGGCCAGCATACCAGAGAGAAATAATGGCACCTCTCCTCATTCTAAGCGGTCTGATATCATCTGCACTCTAATATCTTGTGCTCAGTCTGTGGTAAAATAGAAAAACCTCACTGAGCTGATATCGGCTCTTCTCATTGCTTCTCATTGCTCATCCTCCCCTTGCTTTCTTTTCCCAAACAAAAGAAGGGATTTAACACAGTCAGTAACACGTGAGTTTGGTACTCACACACGTCTTTCTCTCTTTTAGGTGACTCCATCATCCAAGATCGTGGGTGACTTGGCCCAGTTCATGGTGCAGAACAACCTGACCAGGGCTGAGGTGGAGGAGAGGGCCGATGAGTTGTCCTTCCCCCTGTCTGTGGTGGAGTTCCTTCAGGGATTCATTGGGATACCACATGGAGGATTCCCGGAGCCGTTCAGATCTAAGGTACATTCAGGATTTTATTAAAATGAATTTACATTTTAAAAGCAATTTAAGACCACCTAAGATCAGTGTAACTCCAAAATCTACTAAGGTAAACACAGTCATCCAATCTACAAAATCCAACTCCTACAAAACTTTTAGTCTGTCTTCTTCACTTGTACTTTTCACCGACCACTAACACATGCAGGAGAGCCCATTTAAAAGGCGTGTGTTTGTGTGTGTGTGTGTGTGTGTGTGTGTGTGTGTGTGTGTGTGTACAAGTGCACGCGCACACACAAATTCTGTCACATGCTTGGTTACATCTGACAGTTGCAACGGTGAAGAAGACCGTGATATTGCTCTGTCCTCTCATCTCCTCTGTTCCTTTACCTCTGTCTACTTCTCTTGTCTCCTCTCGTCGCGACTGCAAACAGCGAGGGAGGTGGTCTCATGCGAATTAGAGGCCAACAGCTCCAAGTCTCCTTGGGGGAGGTGCATGAAGACACACTTATTTTTTTCAACTTTTTTGTCACATTCTCTCCCAAAAAGCCTGCTGACATATTGGCATACTGCACATTTCCCAGAAAAGTCAGACTGTATTTTATTTTTCTTTAAGGAAGAGAAACGAGTGGATCTTTGTTTCCCCCCCACTAATATCTGTTTTATAATATATTATCAGTTAACAGGCTGGTGCCCCACGCGCATAACTACAGAGCCTTTGCAAACATTTTTGCCAGCCCCCGAAATACTTGCAGAAGCTAAAAAGTGATTAATATGTTAATCATCCATTTTCTGCTCCAACATCATCTTTATTTTCAGCTCATTTCATCACTAAAGCCCAGTTCAGACAGCCAGTTATACCTATACGAGAGTGTGTGTGTGTGTGTGTGTGTGTGTGTGTGTGTGTGTGTGTATTTCTATAGCAACCACGCTGAGAGAGGTTACCATTCTTTTTCAGCATAGACTCAAAAGTTCACCTTTTTGGCCATTTAACCTTTTGTGTCTTGGGGAAGGAAATATTTGCATTCCAACTATTCCCGTCCTCAAGACACACTTATTAAGCATATAATGAATGAGCTTGAGCTGTAGCCTGCATTATAGCATTCTAAACAAAGCCTCAACACACGGCCAACCCCTCACCTCAGCCAGAAAAGTCAGAGTATTTCTCCCCTGCAGACAATGACTGCGTAGAAGAGAGACAGTCCACCCTTGATATTTTATGCAGAAACACCAAGAGGCTTTTGCATACACAGCTCACTGAAGAACTCGTTCTCTCCAGCCCACTGAATCAGATAAATTCATGAGCTCAGCTTTGGTACGAATCAGTTTTGCTTTGGTTTCATAGAGTTTTCACTTTCGCTTATTGTGTGCGACTGTGTTTACATGCAAGCTGTACGTTTGAGATAAATCTGATAAATGTTACTGTCCCTGTACTTGTAGAGTATAAATCAAAGTAATTGGTGTCAAACTTATGTAAGTTAGATCGAGTAAAAGTTATTTAAAGGGAAGGAAGTAAAACATATGTGTCATGCCATCACATGCTGCTTCTTCACTGAGTTGGTTCATCATACTCTGGTCGTATTCTTGTATTAGTGTCTATTACTGCAAATTCCAGTGTGATTAGCTTATTAGTTAGCAGCTGTAAACTGTCTTGCCTGCATTTGCATGCAAGCAGAGACCTATACACTCCATTACATTGCTGCGTGCCAAACAGAGAGATCTGCATCCCTATGTGCTGTAGCTGAAGGTTATTTTTGTATGCTAGCAGCGTGGAAGAACTAATGTTTCTTTAATGGGCTTTGGTGTCATTAATTAGTCAGCAAGCAGTCATTTCAGCATTATATCACATGCGCTCGCATACATACATTTCAGTCTCAAGTTGTTTGCATGAATGGGGGAAACTTTAAGATGCAGAGTGGTAATCAAGGCCGTTCCTCGTCTTTGTTCTGTCACGCACAATTCCTTTTCAGCATGAGGGGACTGAGGAAAACCAGACAGACAGGAGGGCAAAGGAGAGAAAGAGGAAAGCAGTGGGAGGATGGACATGAAGATCCGGGGGAGAGGGAGAGAATAAGGAGGCCATCAGAAAGAAAATGAATTCAAGAAACAAGATTATTAAATAAAATAAAAAATGTCAGCACATCCCTCATAATGTCACACTCTAAAAGAAGGGAAGAGAAAAACTGACAGTTGAGTTGTTTAAAGAGAAATAAGGAGGAAGAGAAAATAACCTTGGAGAAAGAGTGTTTGTCTTTCATTAGTTAATGCAGAAACTCTCTCTCTCTCTTACACACACACACAGTCACTATCTGTCTGTGTCTCACACTTGAACAATCAAGCAGTTGGGGTGTAAGACATCCTCAGAGGACACGATGTTAACGAGCAACGACTCCAGTGAGCCTGCCATCACTGAAGTGGCTTTCTCTCACACACACACAGACAAATGAGTCAGCTATCTTTGAACCGTTAGCTCTGTGACTAATAGCATTGCACTGGGCCCTTTGTCTGGAGATTTCCAGACACACACACACACACACACACACACACACACACAGGCTCATAAATGTGCCGATATGAAACACCTACTATAATACAGTAGCAACACACACAATTGCAAACATAACGTGGATATGTGCACAGTATGCATGCACACAGGAGACATATGATCAATTGAATGTGTCATTTGATGCTTCAAAGTGTAACTGAGCGACCAATATAGTACTTAGAACATTAGCTTAAGCAATGTTTGACCTGAACAAATAAGATAAACAAAGGCGTGCACACGCACAGAAGTAGGTAGCACAACAAGCTTTTCTATTAGCTTTTTCTTTTCTTTTTTTGTATATTTCCAAGAAACCTTTGCTGAAGCACTAAAGCAGGCCTTTAGGAGAAACGCCCGAGGCTTGCCATAACCTCTTCACCAGACATTATTAGCAGCCTCGGATCGATGGTCTCTACATGTTGTGTCAGAAAGCAACAACGGCAGATAAAATGCCATATCATTAGTCTTATAGCAGCCTCCACTTTCCACAATTATCCTCTTTCTTGCCTGTCTTTCTCCTTCACCATTTCCAAGAAGGATGATGTGTCACATATGCGGCAACGCTGCAGTCATCTGTGATGGGCTGATGGTACTTGACTTGAGAGAGAAATATGAATTGAAAGAGTGGGAGAGACGGAGGGAACTAAAGTGGATATCACTGCAGATATTAACACAACAGCGGTGCCACTTTTATGCAAATAAAAAATAGACTTGCATTAAGTTTTATATTCTATCAGATACAAATGTTTCTCTCCTTCCCTCGCTTTCTCCATCCCTCAAAACAGCTCATGTTTCTATCTTCCTCCTCTCATCCAAGGTCTCTCTCTAGTTCTTTGTCAGGGTGCAGCTTTTATCCAGACGTATAGTTGTGAAGAGCAATGTAAAGGTTTTAACTGCGCTTTATACATCCCACATGCTTCGGTCCCGTGGGGATATTACGAGTGGGAGAACATTCAGAAAGATTATAATATATAAGACTATGAATAAAATCTTTAAGTCATCTGTTTGTTTCCCCTTTCTCTCTTCTGCACAACCCACACCTTCATCTCCTCTCCTCCATCTTCTGTCCCAGGTGCTGAAGTCCCTTCCCCGTATTGAGGGTCGTCCTGGCGCCTCTCTGCCAGCTATGGACTTCAAGGCCCTGGAGGAGGGGCTCCAAGCAGCACACGGTGATGAAATCACCCCCGAAGACGTGATGTCAGCAGCCATGTACCCCAAGGTGTTCCAGGAGTTCAAGGAATTCACTTGTGAGTTGACAGAGTTCATTATTGGTGTTTGTATTCAGATGGTTACAACGGATAAAGAATAGAACAAATTGTTTTATTTAAAATTTTAATTACTGGGATGTTCAAATTGGATCTGTTGTATTGAACAAGTCTGGGTTCATGGCAGTTGGCTTTGTTCTCACACCCACTCTCTCATTCTCATTTGTATTATTACTGGGGCTTGAAATTAACAGCCAACCTTAAGTCAGGAACACTCATTATAAAGTTCAACCATTAGATAGAAATGTTTTTAAATTGTTGTATTTGGCAGTTCGGGAGTCTTACATTGGAAAACAATCCCATGCTTCAGATTCAAAGGAGAGTGCAGTCGAACCACAAAGGAGTAACGACACAGAATCGTTCAGACGGTGACGCACAAATAAGAAACCAGAACAGCGAGGAGGTGCTAGGGGAAGAAAACGGAACAAGCCGCAAAGGCATTTTAGCAGGAGGCAAGAAGTTTATTAGGATGCGTTCGACGGTAGAAGAGTCACATTTTCAAACTTGACTGGACGTTGTTTAAAGCAGCTCCAGTAACATCAGCTCTTGCTGTGAGGAAATGTTAGCGTTAACCTGGTGGGGCTTTTGTGGGAGGAGCTTAGATTAGTGTACAGTTGTTCCTTCACTACTCCAGCTTAAGACTGAACCTGAACCTGATCTTCAGTCTCTTCTCATTCCATTACTGAAATCAAAACTGGCCTCCCCTGATTTCTCCAGCTCTACTTTGATATACAGTACCCAGTGTGTATGAAAGTTAAAGAACAGACGGAGTAAATCATTAACCAACACATACATATTGTAGATTTTGATTGTTTGTCATAATCAAGAGGCGTTGACATTAACGTCGCCTCCGTTTCTTCCTCCAGCTAACTTTGGTCCAGTGGACTGTCTCAGCACCAGGCTGTTCCTGGATGGACCCAAGATCGCGGAGGAGTTTGAGGTACGCGGCTTCACACATTTTTGTTTCGGCCAACCCTTTAAAGGGGAGGTCTGTATTGAAAAAGCTGTTGCATTCTGAGAAGTGTGGGATCCAGTGTTTTGATGCATCTTGGCCTTTGCAGCACATATTTTGACCTTTCCTGTTCGATGGGATTGTTTGTTTTGCTCGAGAAAGACTGAAACTGATCAAGCTATTGCAGAATCGCTGCACTTCCACGCCACATTTGTGATTATGCATGTTAAAGATTTAGCCTACACATAACAGCAGAAATACCTGCAATTCATAGAACTGGTGTGATGCGTTATCATTGGATAATTCTCACTAATACTATGATAATACATTTATTATTAATCATCATTTATTTAATGATCCATTTTGCTCCTTAATTAGTTCTTAATCAACAGTTCCATAAAGAACCGACATAACCAGCAGGAGAGGTTTTCTCCTTCGCTGCAGATGGCTGTGGTGTGATACAGTTTGGTGCAGAGTGAACAGTGAAGTCCTGATAACACTGTGGGGAGGAAAGAGATATTAACACTTTATCAAGGGAACAACAAACCGCATTTCTGATGCCCCCGGCCGTCGAATTGGCTTTCCTGCACAGAAAGAACACATTCATTTTGTCGTACGATGTTTGAGAGCAGGCCGGTGAAAGGCACAGAGGGCCCATTCCTCAGACCCAAAATATAACTGTTACAGATTTCTAAAGCTTGTACCAGTTGTTTATTCTCCAACAGGGAGGCAGCTGAACATGCAGCCTGATGAAAGGATAAAACAAATCAGCTGAATTGCTTTGCGTGCAAACAAATTAGTGGGGCACAGGAATGAAACAATCTCTCTGTGAGAGGATACAATAATTGGCTGTCATTTGGGACTGCAAAGCCAAAAAACCTGAAACGTTCCCGGGGAATATTAACGTCTAAGAAGCAAACCATTTCCTGTCAAAATCCAAACGTGCATTAGCAGAATGAGCAGGCTGGAAATTGGTTTTAGCATACGTGAAAAAACAGTCAGCAGAAATATTCCAAGATGTCTGCCGTGCTGATTGGAAGTTTCTCTCCGAACAGGAGACAGCAGGTTTGAAGATGCTGTTTTTATCCAGAGTGTGCAGCGCAAACAGAGAGCAGTTAAGGAGAATGACAGCAAGTAACCTCTTTGATGAGCAAAACTCAAACTGGAGTGATTGTTCAAATCTAGATTGAAGATTGTTGAAAGTACCGACGGTAACCTTTCGAGGCAGGTGTCAGAATCCAACCTCGGATCAAAGAGAGAGATGTTGGAAGAGCCTGTCACTCAATATGTCATCACGTAAAGAAATGTGTCTCTATACAATGTTCTAAAGTTTACGAGGCTGAAGCAACATCTGCCTTGTTTATGGGAAGGATTTTCTTTACAATTACACATGCAGACTTGGAGAATCATGTTGCTGTTTATTACAAATCTATTAATACATGAGTGAGGGAACACAGGCAAAGTAAGAGTTGGTGTTTCACATAGGTTTATTTGTTGTTATGAGTCTAACGTGCTGTTATGAGTGCTGATGCTGTACGGCACATTTACACAGTAGGACTCTGTACCTGCGACCAGATGGCAGCAGTATGAAGCGGTCAAACAGGAGGTGAGACAGGTCAGAGATGATAGCTGGGAAACATTCCCGGGGAATACAAAACAACTTTATTATTTTCCAAGGTGTTTTAAAATCCACTTTTTTTCATTTTTCTCATTTACATTTTCTGAAGTTCTGTACAGAAAGGAAAGTGTGTTTTAGCCTGCTACAGGGACGTGTGAGTCATCACTCTTTTATCCCCTCTTCAGTATTTTGTTTTCATAGCTTAAATGAAATGTCTTTTTTTTACATTGATGAAATAAGAATTAGCATGATAACATCAAGGGAATCTACATTCCCTTCAGTCACCTGTTCGCTTTCACCATTTTCACAAGGCCCCTTGTCTACACTCACATCAGTCCTGTTCATGTTCCTCTCTCCACCAGCATCAGTTAGTTATAATCTCAGTAAAACCCTAACGACATCATTCATTATATATCTTCTTCTCCCTCTCCTTTTGTTTCTTTCAATATTTTCTCTGTGATTCTCTCATTGTGTGCAGCTCACACACAGATGTAACTGACAGTGATTCAGAGCGGCCATGTTTAATTACTGCTTCGTTTCACTGCAGCAAAATGGTTCCAAGCTGGTGTTAATTGATTTTTATATTGTGAGAGACGCGGGGGAGCACTACTTCTCTGCTGCTGTATTATTATCAAAGAATCACGAGCTGCATTGATTGTGCTGATTTAGTACTGACCCTAAAGACGGGCAGACCCCCACCCTCCCTTCTGGTCTGACATTCAATGCAATAGATAGAACTCTGGCAGGAGACCCACAGTCGGACCTCCAAACACTGATTAGAAGAAATCCTTAAAATATTGCGATTAAGACTATTGGCAGCTTCAGCAGTTTTTGAGTATGTTAATTTGGTTTGAAGCCACAGCTTGGTGTGTGCCGTGCCGTTCCCTTTAAATTCAAACAAGATACGGTTGGCTTGAAGTAAATGTTGTTGAACTGTAGCCCAAACTTGATTCATCAACAAGAATGGTTAAATAACAAAAGACTTGAAAAGCTACAGTTGTAGAGCAGAATAGATTTGTAATCTATTTTCCAACTCGCTTATGGCAATATATGCTTCCCTTGCACTAAAATGTATTTTCTAACTGTCCCTTCTTTAAAATGAGAAACCTCATATTTAAAATGTTTTAGCTTTCAGTGACTCAGTCAGTGAAAAACTTTCATGTGTCATTCAAACATTTCCCAAATGCAAAACTGTCGTCTCGTTTTTTTTTTCTACCCTCACTATTCACCTTCCCCTGCTGCTGTTTATGTAATCTCCAATCCGTCAGAACTGTTGTCATGTTTAGAACTTTAAGACATTCTGATTTGTGCTCAACATTATTCATCGCCACCAAAACAACCCTCCCCGTTGTCGTGACGATGGGTACTCCCACCAGATCAGGTCCGATTAGTGGTGCCAGACGAGAGGAGGATAGAAAAACATGTTAAAAAGAGTGACCTGTCACATGCAGCGTGAGGTTTCTGTTAGTTGTTTTTGTTTTGTTGCTGTTCAGAATTCCTCGAGGGCAAAAAGAAGCTCCTGTATCAGGAACGATTCATCTCGCTGGTGTCATTTCAAATCCAAATCCGATTTTTACTAGTGAGGGGGATGAATGTAGGTTCAGATCGTGTGTCAGTCCATTATCTGGCAGATACAGTTATTTCAATGTGGTTTGTGTAATTCAAGAGCATATATTACAAACAGTATTTACTGTCTTGTGGGAATTACTTACTCTTTGCACACTGTCTTTAACATGCAAATCAGAAATGTCTCAATGACAAGATTTCAGTTCAGAGACCTCCTTCGGGTAAATGTTTAACTTTAATTTGTGTGATGGAAGTCTCAAAATGACTGTTTTATAGTGCCGGTATGGACAGTGTGCACACATGTTGCTATCTTGAAACCAATAGATGCATATTGCATTAGTGTCCTCAGGTCTCACACTGCCTTTGTCTGGGTTTGATGGCCAGTGTTATCTCTTGTTAAATATTAATGATGTGGCAAACAAGCACCTATCAATGGATGCATGGAAATGTTTCAACATGGATAGAGATCACTGGGGGAAACTGAGTTGCCTCAGTTCCTGACATGTTGACATTTTGGTGATACGAGGTGCGCACATTTTCATATCCATGACAGTCTGATGTGAGTGTTAAATATGTTAGAGGCAGGCTGACTGTAGGCCAAGTGAATGGCAGCTGCTGCAACCTTTTGAGATGCATATCAGAAGAAAACAATTGTTGTCAAATGTGCAGACAGGTAGCGTGGGTGCTGTGGAGTGTCAGCCTGCCTCAGGACCATTGGAAATGGTAATTATTAGGTGCTCATGAGAAAGAATTTATTTCTGCACTCATGCGTGGCGACTTTTGCAACGCTGATTGCTTTGTAGAATTACAATCAGCCCTGTTGAGGCAGAGAAAAGCCCCGGGGAAAGTAAATAGCACATTGCTATTATGACCCTCTCCAGCATGCATACCCCACCCCAGAATGCTCTGCTACACCTTTTTTTATATTAGCAGTGTCTGTATAATAATAATACAATTGTTGATGTTGTGGGTAGTAGATAGAAAGGCTTTCACAGTAATCATTTATTGTTTAGCACTTCATTTCAAGCCCGTTTTAAATCCAGTACAAGAGCCTTATCAACCGTGCACAGCGAGCTGAACATTCCTCCTTGTGTTGGGAGGACACAACCACTACAGTTTAAGTTCTTTGTTTTGGATGTAATTTATTAATGTTCTGTAAAGACTCAAAGTTGTATATTGTCACTTTCAGACAGTTTCTGACCAACTGTTATGTTGAACAAAGCCCACTTAGGCATGCGTCTCTGAAATTGCCTTTGAAAGACCAAATGACCACTTTGTGAAATGGCATCTGAAGGCTATTAAGAGTGCACAAATATACACCTACACACGGGCGACAGCTCTGTCCATCTCTGCCACTCACCCACACACACACAGCACAAACGAGGGGAAGAAACATTCACCTATGTGGCATGTGTTGATGACTCAGTATGGTATTAATCATGTCTGACAGAAATATAACTTTTTTCACAAACATTGAGCCAGTCATACACAGTCAGTGCCAATGTGCTCCAACACGTGGTGCTCCGTTCACCTCAGTAATTTCATTACTCTGACCGGCAACACAAGTCATTAATGAAGTCATACCAGAGGCATGATGGGAAACGTGTCAGATAATATAGCACCAAATGGAGGAGTTGAATTTGACAGTACAAGCTCTGCGCTTGATGGCGATCCCTAAATAAATGCGAGCAGCATGTGAGGGCCGTATAGACGAGATCGCAGCAGACGCATCACTGAGATATGGAACATACATAATGCACGAGCGGTGCTATCACAAGAATAACAATAAGAAACCTAAACAGATGGAGGCCAGGTGGTTGGAGTTGGCTTTGGTAGAATTTTAAGACAAAGTCTTAGTTAAAAAATATGCAATTTTTAATTAGTAGTAGATAGTAGATCACCCAGTGATGAACTGTTTGCAGTTCATTAGATTACGTGTTTAAGCAAGACTAACTTCACTGAGTATTTTACCACAAATATTGCAGTTTAGTTACATTGTTGATTTAAGTGAAGTACACACAATGGAATAATCCACACGCTGTCATGTTACATACTAATTCTTAGCAGGTATTAAGTATGTAGTGTGTAAAAGTGAGAATTACTTTCAATATGGGGTTTTTCTACACTAACAATATACTACAAGAACTAGTACATATTATACATATACACATTATACAGTGTGGAAGTTGGTCTCGACCGGCTCCATGTGATTAAGTGCCCTGAGATAACTTTGTTATGATATGGCGCTATATAAATAAAATTGAATTGAATACATACTGTATATAATTAGAAGTGGTAGTGTGGATTTAGGGCGCAGGTTTAGTGTCATTAGTTGCAGAATCCAGTTGTTGCAAATAGAGAATTAACTTTTTATCTTTACATCCTCAAATCCTGATACATGTTTGCTGACTGCTTGAATGTTTTGGACACAAAGCTTCATGAGCTGTGTTATTTTACCGGGAAGTGGATTAAAGAGGAAAGCAGCTGATCGTAGGGGAGGCGGGAGATTGGGTACAACTAGTAGCATGCGTGTGCAGCAGGTAGGAGTAAGCAGTGAGTGTGTGAGCTTGTCAGATGAGTTTATACAAGTGAAATCTGATGTTTTCGAGAGCGACAGTGAACTGAAGCTGTCTTAGTAGCTCAGTATAGCCTGCCACACATACACACGGTTACATCGTAGACAAAATCATCTTCAAAAGATTTATAAATCTTGTGCAACTCTTCAAAGAGACGGGTACTGTATTTTTCATGGGAACAGTTGTGAAGAGATGTAGCGTTGAAGCAGCGCAGTAGGAATACGGAAGGCAGTTTTGTTTTTTGCCAAGAGCCCGACCAAACAGCACAAGCTGGAGAGAAGTTCAGTGTAAAGGAGGGTGGAGAGAGAAGATGAAGATTGAGTGCCAGAGAGAAAGCACAAGCATGCAAAGAGAGGTTTTGTTACTAGATACGGAGTGAGGGAAATGGATGAAGAGACAGACACCCAGAGAAAGAGAGAGGCAGAATGAAATTGAGATCAATACGCAGCAGCAGCGGCGTGTATTTTCGTCATTGCACTGAGACTTAGTTTGGAATATTAATGGAGACTCAGCAGCCGAGATGGCAATGTGAGAAACAAAAAGGATGAAGGGGGGGAAGGGTCGAGGAAAAGGGAACGGATAGATGCGGCAGAGGAAAGACACCGAAAGAGGCAGATGAGGGAAATTAATAACGGCATGAGAGACAGAGTGGCCCCAGAAAGCAAAATAACAGTAGAAAATGGAAACTGTGACACATGGGAGGACTGACAAAGAGAGACATTGAAAGCCAGACGGAGGATGGTGGACAAATGGAAAGAGGGGAAAAAATGACTTTCACCGGTGAGATGAGAGATTTGAGGAGAGGCGTGAGATAAATGAAGAAGTACAGTGGCCGGTGTCAGGGGAAGGACTAGCAACTGCCATAACGCAGCAGTGACCAGAATTGATATGAGAAGAAAAGATCCTGTCTGCTGGTGATACGGAGAGAGTAAAGTCTTTGTCTTAAAACAACACTTCTGCAGGTGGCAGGTAAAGTCGGAGTTTACAGTTCTACTAAAGGCTGGGAAAACATTTCTATATCCTCCAGTCTGCCATCTTGTCTCTCTTTGACTCTCCGTCTGTCTTTATCTCAGATTGTTATTCTGTATATATTTGATGTCAGAATTGATATGTCTGGTGAAAAGCCTGTGTGGCATAAACACGCAGCATAGACTCGTGTCGTTTCTTTACTATTCTGGGGGGGGGGGGGGGGGGGGGGGGGGGGG
>JAVQJL010086948.1:0-16926 GCA_036024295.1 Nannoperca obscura
GGACGTCCCCACGAAGCTTCCCCAAACCATCATCAATATTCAAAAATTCTAAATGTACCTATGTTCAATAAATCTTTTAAACGTATCATATGGAGGGTGTGTTCCTTGCTAGTGAAAGATCTACCACTGCCTTCTTCACATAAAAAAGCTTATATTGTGACACACAAGAAATGGCATGTTATCAGCAGTAGCTTTATTCAATATGTTCAGTATCAGACTGATCAGACAGATCAGATTGATGCATCCATAGAAATTTAGCATTAGCATTTCAGTATTACTTGCAATTTTCAGAAACATTCTCCAATATGGAATGAGAAATCATACTTACAAAATAGACTAGAATTAACCATAATTCCTTCAGAACGAAGAAAGGGCCATAAATCAATGACACGAAGCAAGTTGGCGCAAAAGAGAGAAGGTAAACCCTTTCGCCCCCTTCCAAAACACGCTCTCATCTGAGGAGAAAAAACGTGCTCACGGTTAATTCACTCTCACAAACTTTTTTCCTGTTCTGTATGGTTAAAATTTCTCCAGAGATTTGTTCTATTCTCCAGGCCTTGGTTTTTTTTGTGCCTAAGTTACATATAAATTGAAAGTGAATTCAGTTTCGTTCTTGTTTCTTATACCTCAGTTAATTCGGTGTTCATTATATTCCTGAAAGTAGTATCGATTGGCCATCGAGTTTGTTTTCAGTTTTATACTGTCAAGTTTAGAATTGAGAAGAAGTTAACAGAGCTGCTATCCAGCAGCGTACCTGGACAAGCAGCTAAGATGACAAAATAATACATATTTGTTCCACCCATTACAACAGCACAGCTTGTTAAACAAAAGCAATCTAGCTCAAACATAACATTACTTCTAAGTAAGGAAGTTATGTGTAAAGAAACTTACATTCGTATCGACTTTCTCCGCTCTCCTCCTGCGGACTTCAAAACAGCCTCTCTCGTTAACGGACGGCATGTTGCCAAGCTGTCACTTCGATCAAAACTGGCCAATAGAAACGTCTTTCAGCGTAGTCCCGCCCACGGAATAAAGTGGAACCGGAAGCACAACTTTCAGATTCGCAAGCAAAACTTTTAGATTCGGAAGCAAAACGTTTAGATTTGCAAGCAAAAGTGTGGAAAGTTTCTCTCTCAAACCATTTTTTTGACTGCTTTAAAAAGAAACAAAAATCGCTCCATAGACCTTGTGCCATTGTATGCAAATGACATAGTGTCTGCTCAGCTGCTACAGTGCAATGAAAAAGTTTAGTCCTTCTGCTATATCATGCTATGTTAAATGTCCTAACACGTTTCCTTCCGTTCACTGGAACTGAATGCATGTCATTTGTATATTGTGTGTTGTTTCAGAGCGCTATGGGCTGTCCTTCCTGGGCTGCATTTTAACCATAGGAGGAACATACCTCTTTGTAGCATTTGGACCCAACTCTCATGAAAAACTCAAAGCAGAGAACATTGTGAAGCACATTGTAGGCTGGCCTGTTCTCTTGTATCTGGTAAGATATTTATTCAACTGTTTAATTTGTCCCTGCTTTCAAATCTACTGTGCTTAATTTCCACTCCACACTCACTTGCAGATATAAACAGATGATTCAGTTGTAGCAGCCAAATGTGAATGTATGACATTGCTAAATAGCACAATGAATACTGCATAACTGCTTAACTTCTCATAATTTATGTTTCGCTAATGTAACACTGTTAAAAACAGTACAACAACCCTTCAGTCCAGATGTGGAGACTCTCGTGTTGTAAGTTTGCTGAGACTATTAGAGGTGTCCTCTGTCAGTCAAACATTACAAGCTTTACCAAAGTGGTATCTCCTGCTGTACTGTCTCTGTCTTATGTTTCTGCTCTGTCCTTATTATTCGGTCTTCCCATTTAGGTACTACTTGTGTTCCACAAACTTGCATTGAACACAGCAAATTTCCTTCTTGACCTGTGTTGTTGTTCAGTGTAAATCTTTGTCTCCGACTGTACGATTAATCATGCTTTTATTGAACCTGTCAACAACTGCAGTGCTTCCTGTTTTGTTTTTTGATATAAATGTATTGATGCTATTACGCTTATTGACAGCTCCTGGAGATCATCACGTTCTGCCTGCTTTTATACTTCTACAAACAGCGCCGCGCTAACTACGTCGTTATTATTCTGCTGCTGGTCGCTCTACTGGGTGAGTCTCCGGCATTAAAGCCAGTCAATTTCAAGCCGTCTATATAGTCAAGCTATTACCATACTTTATTAGAACACGTTGCCACGTTTTTTGTTGTTGTTTTTTTATGTTCAAAAGGCACCTAAGCTCATTGTTCTGTATTTAACTGTGCTTTTGACTTTGGTGCACAGGCTCTGTCACAGTCATAACAGTGAAGGCGGTATCAGGCATGTTGGTCCTCACCATCGAGGGCACCATGCAGCTTGACTACCCGATCTTCAGTGTCATGTTTGTGTGCATGATGGCTTCAGTGGTCTTCCAGGCCGGGTGAGTGACAGGAACATCAAAGACAATTTACTGAAAACAGAGGGGAGTGTGGGTTAGCATGGTGGCTGCAGTTGGCCATAGTGGTGTCAAAGATATCTACATCGGCAAAATTAAGTCATGAATCCTTCAGTAAGTTTTCTTAAATGGTCAGTTTACCTTTTTTTTTGGTTTTTTTTGTATGTGTTATTGTCTTCTTAGATTTCTCTCCCAAGCTTGTAAGCTGTATGACTCATCTCTGATTGCCAGTGTCAACTACATCCTCTCCACCATCTTTGCCGTGGTAGCTGGTGAGTTAGGAGAAAAAGTAGTGGCCTGGACCCTAATTAGCAGACAGCCTTGCTCCTGCTACACACCTTAAAAGTTAAAAACATTTTTTATCTGGTTTTCAGGAGCTGTGTTTTATTTGGAGTTTAAAAATGGAGACGTCCTTCACATCTGCATGTTTTTGTTGGGGTGAGTGATCACAAACACTTTGACATGTCACAGGTGTTTCCTACTCCAAATCAAAATGTCAGCTGTGAAGAATGCCTGTTACATTATTTGTAATGCTACAGCCAGACACCACCATAGAAAACAAACATTCAATGGGAATATGTGATGACCTGCAGTGAAATATTGTAAAAAAAAAAAAAGTAATTGAACATGTTCTTTTGCGTGATCAGTGACTGATTATTTTGTGCATTGTACAGAACTGCTTTCTGTTTTCTGGGCGTCTTTTTCATCACCAAAAACAGGAGAAGGTCCAAGATCTTTGAACCATATGTCACAATGGATATGGCTAATGGTCTGTATAAACTTTACTTAAATACTGGAAATTGTATCTGTTGAGATTTATGTCTTATGTAAAACAACAAAACAGTGTGGCTACAGCAGACACGATTCTCTGTCAGCTGACCCTAATTAATCTGTTAAGTTTGTATAACCTGCCTATTCTACCTTTAAACACGGAATATAAAGTCCTTTGCACATAGACCGTCACTTTCACTCACAGTTGCTTACTTGAACCTTATCCTACCTGTCCTTTCCATCATCAGGTGTCCCAACTATTCATGACAAAGGCATGGTTGTTCAGCCAGACTTCAACGGTTCTTTCTCCTATGGAGCTCTGGTCAACAACGATGGAGTGGCTCCTGCTACTCTACCGGTCAACATGGAACAACCACCAGTCAGCTCCAGATCCACGGATGCGTCTCACCGCCTACCTGACCTCAAGAAAGATTAGATTAGTATTTCTATTGGTTCCCCCCCCCCCCTCCCTTTACTCCATTCAGCTATAAACAACTTTCAAGGACATTGAAAGGCCAAGATGGGTATGTTCAGTTTTTTTCACATATACACAAGACCAATCTCCAGCCTAGTAGGGGGGTGTCTGGGTTTTTTTAGATGTCATCTCACTCTGCCTTACACTCCTCCCCACATGCTTTCCTTTCTGAAATCTCGAAACCAAAATGTGACCTTGAGAAGCATTGCTTTTTTGAGAAGATGTCAGCTCTATTCATTCCGATAAATGAACGGAAGAAACCTGAAGCGGCTGGGTGTTGTGGTGGATTCACAAACATGGCTTCAGAAATATGACCGCCGAGGCGGCGTTGTGCCTTGAAGCTTACTGCCTGTACTTTGTGTTGGCTTTGAGCTGATTGAGCTGGACTCATTTCCACGACTGTTAAGCAACTTTGTTCCCATTCGCTCATTAATGGGAACACACAGCGATCTCTTCTTCCACTGAGGATTGTGAAGTTACTCCTCAAATTCAGGTTGTTACCAACGTTATATAATTGTAGCTGCAGACTTGCCAATGAACATTTTGACTTTGAATTTCTGTCTTAAATGAGCAAATTTCACTCCACAATTTTCTGCCTCTCGTTCGTGGAATTGTTTTCCTGATGTAATTTATTGTAATGTATTTATTAAATTTTAAGTTTGCTTTTAGTGTGCCTTTTTTAAAAAGTAGCTGTGCACTGGATATTTTAAGGCGGTACATAACCTGGGTTGGTGAGTGAAGCATCACTGTAGCTGTTCAGTTATAAAAAGGCAACCATAATCTGTCAGTGCATATTAAGCTTAATGCCTAATGAAAAGAGAGTTCACGAATGACTCAAATATAAGGAAAGTGAAACATGGTTGAGTCTTTAAATGACTGTTAAACTAATGAAAAGTAATCTCCTGTAGAAAGTACATGTCTACATTTGTTTTTAGTTAAAATAATATAAATACATTTTTGTTGCCCCTGTGCAGTTAATGTTGCTAAATTAACATGTTTTTGTGGTTCAGTGTTTTTCAAATGCCACCTTCCACCCCAAATTATAACAAGCTGAAAGATAATAGCAATAAGCGAAATGTCTATTACGCAACTGATTAAATACTCCATAATGGATGAATGGACACACTCCACCAAGACAAATGTGGCAATGCCTTTCTACAGTGTTAAAGAAGCAGAGAGCCTTTTCACAGTATTCAGTACATAGTTATTTTGGTTTTATGGCCTGTGGTTTGTTGTGTGTGTGTGTATAAACTCAACATCAGCATCACTGTGTAAACCAACTTAGGGTTGTCTTATTAAATCTGCCTTCTAATGAAACCAAAACAGCTTTCAAAACAGTTCACTGATGCTGTAAAACCTTTTTCCACTGTAAATTATATGCAATCTTGTGTCATATAAAGTTGAGGGAACCTAGTTTTGTTGCATTTCGAGCCTTGTGTTTTTGGTCGGTCAATATTTGCAGAAACTTGCATGAGAATTTGCAGTGATGTTTGCACAAGATCATAAGTTGATATGTCTTTCTGTCATGATGAACTTCTGTTGATCAGAGGTTTTTCCCCCCCAGAAATTTGGTGGTCAAATGTCATTTTCTGTGTTTATAAATTTAAATCACACTGACGTCACTCACCAGACAGGGCCTGGCTTTTCTGTCCTAACTGCTTATTTCTTTTGTGAAAGGTGCAAAGAATAAATGTCTTAACACACTGCAGTACAGTCATGAACTGTGTCATGGGATATTGGATCATTCTGCCAGAAGGGGAAAATCTGCAGCTCTTTGAGAGATGTAGGGCGACTTCAGAAACTGCATAATACCAGTGTCAGATAGTAACGAAGCACATGTACTTTTGTATTTTCATTTTATGGTACTTTATACTTCTACCCCACTATTGCAGAGGAAGATATTGTGCTTGTATTCTACTAAATGTATTATTAGCTATAAATCCTAGTTACTTTTCAAAATACTTTACTTTTTTACAAAACAAATGTACATAAAGAAAACACTGCACACCACTACACCCCATTAAGGTATAGGGATGATGATTTTGAAGTTTATGCGAGATATTAATCTATATTCTATAACGATCAAACAATTTAATTTAGCAGTGCCTCTGGAGTCATTATAATCACGTAGGCAATTTGGTGCGTGAAAACTGTTGCTGACCTACCTGCCTTCTTTTTGAAACCGCGTTGCCTCATGTTTCTTACAACAACAACAAAAACCAACTTTAAACTGTTGAATATAATTGAAAGAGGCTACCCCAACTGTGTGTGCAACAGGTGGATCCAGAGAACTGAACCGTAATCCACTGTAGAAACATTATATGTCTGTAGAAATGTGACCACCTTATTATCAGTAGACCGTTAACTGGGTCACAGACTGGCTCTCCGGGACGCTCTTGACACATTAAAGCGCGGTTTTTACAGCAGACCTCTCGCTCTCTGTGTGTCACTTTGCCGCTCGGTCGCCACCAATCTTGAAGCGCAGCCTCCTCCCCTCGCTGCGGCCTCATTGGTCGCCGCGAGCCTCCGCGGGCATTTCATTGGTCTCACCTGAGGGTCCTGACGCCGGAGTAGGCTGCATCAAACGGCGTCTAATAATCCGGTAACAACAAACACGGACGCGTCTGACAGCTCTCCAAGCTGCTTCTAGCAGCTTCTATCTGTTTGATTTAACAAAGTCGCTTGGGAATCCCGCTGTTAGCCAACTTTTTCGTTTCGGCCGCTGTCACTGACAGTAGTGAGGTGAGACGAATTCAGACAAGAATTTTCGCATTTGAACCGATTAGAAAGGAAATGTAAAACAGTAACTTCATCCGTGCGCGTGCAACAGTTACTCACTGCTGACTTTCGTATGAATTCCCCCTTTACTGTAGCTTTAAAAATTGTATTTGGCTTTAGAAACAAAGTGGTTTCACGAGACGTTATGTTACTTTTACGACTAACGCCCGTGCCTTAAATTTGCAGGAGCCCTTCACGTAGTACCCGCGGGGTTTCCTTAGTGCACGCGCGATGCAAATGTTGAGGTCACGAGCCTCCACGGCCATTTATATTGTGGACGTGCGATGTTATTGTCGTCTTTGCCTTCTCATGCTCTATTTGCATGTGATTCTACAGAGATTCAATTGCAGTAGGATACAGTATTTGGTCTATTATCAATATTCATACTTATATTTCTAATAAATATCTGAGATCAGGTTGGTTTTTAGATGGTATTGTGATTAAAATATGAATGATAAAGGTCATTCGGTTAAATGTCCCGCTAGATGGCACTCTATCCGCAGTAAAACGTTTCATGTCAGGGTCAGGCGTGGCCTCATCATAACCCTTTTATTTTTATATAATCAGTGTTTTCATGTTTTCCCACGTGTTGCTTCCTCTTTATAGTGAACTAAATAGCTTTGGATTTTGGACTGTTGTTATGTTAATGAATTGATAGAAAGTAATCAACAGATTATTCCAAAATGAAAAGAATCATTACTTGTAGCCATAAATTTAATATTGATATGTTTTTAATCTGTAGGTTTGTTGCACAATTATAAGTGAGGCTAACGCTTATAGAGAGTGTTTGAGTATAATTATTATATATTATATATATTTATGGCATCACTGAAAGATGGTTCTCTAAACACTTTAGAGTAGGAGGTAGATCTTCTCAGACAGAATGTTTTAATCAGGAATACAGACCGACAAGTAGCTCTAAACATAAAACGTCCACCTTTTTCCTCTCTGTTTTCTATTTATTTCTTTTTCGTTTGCCTCATTTTTGCTCCTGTTCATCTTTCTCTCTTCTCGTAATCTTTAACTGCCACTCCCTTCATCTTCCTTCTTTTCCCTCTCCATTTCTTTTATCTATCCCACAGCCTGTGTATTATCATTACAAACACTTTAGTGCAACCCTGTAATCTTCACGCTCTAGTGTCTCAATATCACATCATTTTCTCCACACTTTTGCACAAGCAACCAGCCAGTATATTCACCCTATCTCCCAACTTCCAATCTCTTAACCTCCTCTCTCCCCAGTTGCCAGCCTCTGTGCTCCCCACCTGCCTGCCATCTGCCTCCTGAAAGGCTTCAACATGCTGCGAGAGAGCTCCAAGGCTTGGAGCAATGGCTCTGAGGCCTACAGCAGCGATCCCGAGGAGGACGAGGAGGAGGAAGAAGACATGGTGTTTGGGGAGACTGATCAGGACGGCATGGCGGAGGAGATGATGGATCTGAGCGACCTCCCCACGGCGCTCTTTGCATGCAGCGTCCATGAAGCCGTGTTTGAAGAGAATGTACACAGAGTAAGCAAACTCACATTCTGGGTCAAATTGTGTGTGTGTGTGTGTGTGTGTGTGTGTTTTTCTGGGTAGGTGCATCAGTCAGTGTACGTTTGAGTCATTTCGCTGAATGTGTCAGCACGGCCAGGATTCAAAGCCCAACATGTGCATGATGTCATCCACAGCTTTTGCTCCTGTCTGTCGGAAGTCCAGTCACGGTGTCGAGCAGCACTGCTGATTGCTGAACCGCAAAGGCACACACACGTGCGCGTGCACAAACACACACACCTGATGCTGTTAGATATTTGTCAGGAAACATGAATGCAGCAGATCCCAATGTGCCCTGCACTGAATTGTGAGCCATTCTCAGCCTTTTAACACCTCATGCAGTGTGTCATTCATGCCCACGTATGCTTTAGCAACAGGCTTCATACCAAAGCCCACATACACACACATTGCAGACATCAAATACAGTTAGTGTGCCCATGCACACTCATACTGTATATATTCTGTTAAGGATGTGTGAATTCTTTCTGTCACAGCTCCTCAGAGCAGGAATACTTGGGATCACTGGATACAAAGAAAATACTTTTAATTTTCTGCCCCTCTAATCCAATTATGTTATCCTACCATCCCTCCACCCTTCCAGCTGGGATGTTTCACAGCTCTCTTTCTCTCTCTTTTTACGTCTCCCAGCCTATCCATCCATGTCTCTCTACTGTATCTCTCTAAAGCTATCTACTTACATCTTCTACATATCATTTTTTTCTGATCCCTTACTTGTTAACTTCCTTCTCCTTCCTCCATTCATTTAATATTCCCACGTCTCCCTCCTAAGCGTTCTTTATTTATCTTTTCTATGTATATAAATGCAAAGCAGAGAGAAGGCTAAATCTGGCGCATAAACAAAATCCCTTTAAATGAATCACTCCTGCTTTGTGAGCTTGCTGTTTGTTCACCCGTTGCTCCCAGCGGTGGAGTCTGCCCCCTTCCCTCCCTTTGCGTTTTGCCTCCTCACTTCATTACAATTCACTCTCTGGCTTTTAAGTGGAAATGCCACCCACGCACCCTTCAGTCAAAGCATGTCAATAGATTGTTCTTCATATGGCTCAATTAAATGAGCATCACTAAAAATAGAACTTTTGACATTTATTTAAACTTTCAAAGACGCGGACAGGAAGGGATGAGGTATGAAATAAAAAAGAAAAACAGGTTGCTTGTGATATTTTCAAAGAACAAACAGGGACTTCATGAGGTTGTTTTTGGCTTGTAGCAGTGCTGTTTGATTCTGCACACACACACTCACATCTTGTGTATCTTATTTTAAAATGGTATAATTTCACTTGACATCGCTAAACTCTGTCTACATCCTCCGTGAAGTACAGGGACATGGCAACCTACATTTTTTGTGTCTTTGGGCTCTTGGCTCCGTCTCAACACCGACATTACCTTCTGTTTCTGTTCTCAAAGGCCTACATGCAGGAGGATGGGCTGTTTCTGTAATCACACTGCTCATCCAGAGAGGGAGGGACAGAGAGACATGTGCCCTTATATTCATAAGAAGCTCTTAGCAAGCTGTAAAAGCCTTTTTCCTTTCTTCTGCATTACTGAATAGAAAGTAAAACCTAGTGGCACACTTTTATCTACAATATTTTGTTCCCCTGACCAGCTTTTAGTTAAAGTGGAGGGATGCCTTATAAGTGCTTTTTGTTTCTTTAGGAAGTTCAGCTGATGTCTGGTTAGATCAGCCCAATACCGAAGTGATTGGGTTTATTTTTAATTTACTAATTAAAATGAATCCTCACGATTAACACGGCGCTGGGCCGCGACACTTAATGATTTGAATAAACTCTCATAGACCCCAAAGCATCGGTCTCTCAATTAAAATATCAAATGGTTATTGTTTTCCTTTCATCATGTGTCATTATTACAGACAAATGCAGCGTTATAGTTCAGGCTAGTGACGCTCTTCTTCTTTTATGGTAAATTTCTCAGAATGGTCTAAAGGTTGGATGCACTGTGACCATTTTAGATTAACTGATTTGTTTTGCCTTTCTCCTTCACCATAAGACATTCACCATTCGTCAAAGTCAAAACTTCATTCTTCACAATGAAGGGCAATCCGCAAGACTTTCCTGTTGAAAATTACCTTTAGTAATCAGATTGCATTCTTTGGAATGACAAAAATGTCACAATGAATGTGTGCTTGATTTTATTCTTCCTTCCTGAAAAAATATCTATTGATTGTTTGTGCGTATGATTCCATTTTCTAGTTTTTTAGTTCCTGCTTTCTAGTATTTCTTAATGTCAGATATAGAATGCTTTCATCTTGTTATATAAAGTATATTACTATATCACAATATTGCTGACCAAGTCTGAAATATGTTATTGTAAAAATAAGTAATTAATGACCAAATATTGTGATTAACCAACCCCCAAGAGAATAATCTTTATCCACCCAAATCACATTTTACTGAATCGATCATTTCAGATTTGACTTAGAAAATGCAGAGTTGCCTAGACCTCTGATTAGCTTCCTTAGGCCTTCCTTACACTGGTTCTCATTGTGGCAATGATCAGTGTTCAGTATATGAACATGGTTAACAGCGTTGCATAGAGCGAACACAGCTGGCTTATGTGTGGCTTTTGATTTTGACATGATTCATCATCTATAGCCCGCACAGAAAACAAGTGTGTACAAAGAGTGAGGGGGTGTTTGGAGATAGAGATGTGAGTGGGCAAAGTGGTTGTCAAGAGTAAGAGAAACCATTATAAGTCATCCCTCATAGTGCCCAGTGTATATAAGGCCTAATCAGCACAGAGCAAAGCTTTCATCGCTGCTCCTGCTGCTGTCAGATTTGGCTCTCCTCAATCCATAACCATTGCAATCGAGCGAGCACACGCTTGTTTTTATCTTACAGGCAATAGAAAAGCAAAAAATGTCTTTAAGTTGCTGCCCTGTGTTGTTATAGGATTGTGCTAAATTCATAAGGATGCATTAAATTAATATTTTTATATTAACAATGTGTCAAATCATTAAGTGTAATGTGAAGAGAGTTGGTCATGGGGACACACCCTCAGAGAATTATGAGTTGACTCTCTTCTCTTAGCTCTACAGAGCATTCTTGTAATTCATTGTTTTGGTTTTATGCTCCCCTCTCATCAACCTGTAGCAGTTTTCAGCTAAGAAGCTCATATAAACCTGCTGCACGCTACATGCCTACGTAGCACCAAATGGCTGACGGACAAGTTAGCGTCTAGCTGATGAGCACAGTGGAGCATTTAGCAGCTAAAGAGAGCTAAAACAAAGTGAATATTGGATTTGCATTTGCAGGGTGTAGGCTATTTGCATTTGCAGGGTGTGGCTCTGTCTTTGGGTGTGGGAGGAAACTGCTTGTTAACACGGTGTCCCTAAAGAAAAGGGATAATATATGCTCCTAACCCAATAAAACGGAGGAGAATTGAATTCTTTTGTGATGCTAACAATACAGTGTTGTTTGTCAACTTTCAGTACAAGTGCCAAAACCAAAAATAGGTCTAATACTTTGTTTGATAAGTTAATTGTAAGGCATATATTTTTTCATTTAACACAAGCAGAAGCACAAGAGCTTGGTCTAAAAAAAGTGTTAAATTGTCAACATACTCATTTAAATCAGCAACAGTCTGATCAAAGAGAAATAAAAAAAGAAGCAACCATTTGATGCCAGCTTTCAGAATATTCTGCCTCCAGCAGTTGGTTTCACTTGAACATTCTGTTGCTAGTAGCAACCACTACTGACAGTTCCATAGCAGTTGCTGCTAAATTATATTTATATGTCCACCATTTTGTCAGATCTGTGTCTGAGCAAATATTGACTGTGACTATTTGTTGTTGGAGCTTTATCTGCATGTGCTACTTTTATTGTAGCTGTTTTGTGATAACTGATTTCTAATTTGTTAGTTTAGTCTTTTCTGTGAACGTTTATTGCTTACCTAGCTAGCCAGCTAGCTAGCTAGCCATTGTAATGAGGTGGAGGCAGAAAACTCAGAGGCGTACAGTATATATAAACACATGTAAAAACGATTGCAGTAGCCGCTAGATAACTTGTTCAGCATCTTTACTTCAGGAACCCTGCAAACATTTTCCAGACTGTTCCTGTTAGCAATCCATTAGCAGTGTAGCTGTGACAGTGATGTAAGTATGTGAAAAGCTGTGAACCTCTTTGGTTGACACAGCTGTCCCACTTCAGTCTAATGTGTTTGATAGTGTGACTCATATATATATATATATGGGACGATAAAGTAAGACAGCCCTAGCACAGAGTGGAGCAATGAAACACATCAGGGACTAAACATAGCGTGATAGAGGATTTGAAAAGTGAGATGTTAAGTGAGTGCGCATGTGTTTTATGTGCACGCACAATGCTTGTACATACAGTGTGCATGCATGCGCATTGTAGTGATATGTTTGCATGTGTCAGACTACACTCTATTTTTGGGTGTCAGCCCCGGGGGGGGGGGGGTGAACGTGAGGGAGCGGGTGCTTGGCAGGCTGAAGGTCAGACATGATGCAGTGCAGAGTGAGTGAGTGCCGCTGGCCCCTGCTCCTGCTGTGGCCTGGATATTATTCTGGTACACTGACCGGGGTTGTCTCACCAACCTGGCATGCTTGTTTTGCCGTTATTTATCAAACCGAAGGAAGCAAAAAGAGATTTAGGAGAAGCAGACAACAATGGAAAGCACAGTTTGGTTATATTGAGCTGTTGTGGCATGCAGAGTAGCAAAGTATTTTTGCACATTTGACAAGATGACAGCATTTTCTTTTTGCAATGACAACTGCATTACCCATTGCATTTTGACAAAAAATTTGGGCCTGTGCAGAAGTACTGCAAGTTAGGGGGATATGGTATGTTAAGTACAGATGGACTTGTTCCTCACTCTCCTGCTTTACCTGATAGGATGGAACAAATGACCTTAATATTGGGTGGGCTCTAAACCCAACTGGCGAAGTGCCGGTTAGTGCCAGTCAAAACTGGTTCTGGTTTTAATTCAGTATGCAAAACAGCCTGGCAACATGCCACTTTTGCCATCTTGAATTGACAGCGCTGTGTGGCACATTAACAAAATACCATGTGTACCAACAACATAATAAACACATAGTTGACATGGCTTGTTGTGGCTCAATCCAAATGGAAAAGGAACTGTTCTGTCTTTTCAGGATCTTAGCAGCTGTGAGAAGATTACATTAAAGTTTACCACAGCATCATCGCTACTAGCTGCTGTTGATTATCAGCTGATGGAGATTCAACATCATACCTGTAACACCTGTGCTTTTCCTGCTGCGACAAGTCAAAGCAGTGTCTGGAATCACTCCCTTGTCCACTCATTCACTACTCCCTATACAGTAAGACACTGTAGTTTACTCTATAGTGAGCTGTAAATCAAGATGTTTGACACTGTAGAGTCACATGACGCTAATTATTGTTTTTTAAGAAAATAGGCGATGATTTCAGACAGCCAAAATATCTGTTGTTCAACCAGAGCAGAGGTCTAATCAGCCACAACACCTGTGTGTGCGTGTTGTATTTTATGTCTATTTTTTTTTGTGGTGAAATGCTGCCTTCACGTCATATCGTTTAAACCATAATTACGAGCAGCTTAGTGGGGGGAAAAAGTGGTTTACTTCAGCCTCTGACTTGTAATTAAGTCACTTCACACAGCTCCAGCTATGTCATATCGAGCTACACAAGTCTATTATTTCATATTGTACTTTCTGAACCTCAAATATCTATTTAAAGACATTAAATACAAACATCCTTAAATCCTCATCATGATAAGATAGTGGGTTTTTTTTGTTATTATATTGATACTCCCACACGTTCACGGAAATACATATTTCCTCTTTGATGTGTACTTGTGATTGGTTTTGTGTGCGGTCGCTTCGATAAAAGAGACGGCTCATCTTGCCCCGCCCTCGCCTGCTACACGGGCTGATTATGAAACTAAAAGATTTAGGATGCTATGTACAGTAATCCACTGTGTTATTTGTTCTTTGTCGTGCGCTGTGATTCTATTTAAATCAAGACTATTTTCTGGTTCAGTCAGTCTAAAAAAAGAAATGTTCTGTGGGCGTTTCAAGAATAGCAGTTCACAATTCAACAAGGGAATATGATCTCTTATTTGACTGATGCCAAGTGTAAATGGACTCCCATGAACTGAGACGTGACTGCAATCATCGAGTCCATTAAATAGAAAAAAATGTCCTGCAGATGATTGCTTTTAGGTATGAATGTGTAAAGTTAAGAAGCTGAAATAAAGCCACAGGAATCAGGAAGTTTAGTTGATCAGACTGTGAGGATTTATGAGAATCAGTTTTAGATCTGCCTGTCCGTCCATATTCTATTTGTACTATAAAGATGTGTTTTAAAAACGAAAAGGCTTTTCTTTGCAGTCAATTGCTGTTCATCTAAAAGCAGTTACTTGTGAATAGAGACGTTGTGTTTCGCTGTACAGTGCTAGCTCCCTGAATCTCAACTCCTGCACTTATTTCTTTTACCTTTCTGTTTACTTCCACAACTTTGTTGACATCCTAATGCTGTGAGGCTGCTTCTTGAACTTATTTATGAGGAGAGAGGTGGGAAGACCGGCATCCAAATCAATTTCTGCTTGTTGTCATTTACAGAAAAGGACTATTGACAGGCTGTTGTTGTTGATTTTGCTCTCGGCACTTGTTTTTCACTGTTGTTACTTAGCTGGAAAAGGAAATACAATCATGTTTGTGACTCTCCCCGATTCAATTTGATTAACATTTGGGTCTTCCTGTTTTCCTTTAGAGTTTTCTCCCATGAGCGCTCTTCTCCCCTGTCATTTAAGCCCGTCTCTCTGTGCATCTCACTCTCTCTGTTTACAAGTTAATGGCACTCTGGTGGCAGTTGGGTTGTCTGAAACAGATCCGGAAGCTATAGCATAAAGCTTTTTTGCGTTTTCATTTAGTTTGTTTATGGGCCAACCTCATCCTTTTAAAGTTTACGATCTCATCGCACTATTTCACCACTTCTCCTCACAGTTGCCACGAGGTTCCCATGGCTTTAAATTAAATCCGTTTTGAAGTGAAAGAAAAGAGAGCTCTTCCTATCCTCTGGTGAGGAGTGTATCATTTCTCTCTCCCTCTTTGTTTGCCTGCCTCAGAAAATGGCACCCACTCAGAGCACTGCGTTGTCTTCGAAGCTCTGAGACCGCCGCGGGTCCTTCCCTGCCTGGTTTTTTATTTTTTTCTCCCTCTTTTTGTTGTGTCTGGTATTCAAGCAGCGGCGATGGTCGCATGCAGGTCAGAGAATCCGCCTAACCCATCCAAAGATTTGACCTGATTTCAAAGCAATCAGTGGGACCATCAGCACGTGTCGCTCTGTGCTTCCTCGTCCATCCCCCTCCTCTCCCTCTGTCTCTGTCTCCGTCCCACTCACAGCGCTATACAGCCGCTCATCTCTCCGGCTCCTAAGCTGCTGGACTGTGTTAAAACACTGAACAGCTGCTGGTGGCTCACCAGATGTGGGCTGTAAACCAAAAACATACTATACTGTCAGCTCACATGCTTGGATGGTGTTTGTGATGCTGTACATTAAGCAGCTTTTGTTATTTTATTTATTTACTAATTTACATATATTCATAATATTGAAAGGAAATTGTTCCCACCAAACCCTGCAAAAAATGATTAAACAAATAACTATGACACAGCCATCACACCTGCTCTATATTGTAAGGTATTTATTGGCAATAACATGACGTTTAAATCATTTGTTTTAGGTGGTTAGGCTTTGGGTTGCCGGATGTCCAAACTCGGGATGTTCTGACTGTTCTGATGCACTGGATAGGACTGCAACTGTTCACTGTCAGATATTTATTATAATTAATCGGCTAATGATTTAGTCCATGAAATGCAAGAAAATAGTGGACTAGCATCATAAGCAAGCCGACAACCAACAACAGGTTTTGATTCAAATGTTGCTAAATTCTGATTGGTGCTCAGAAAAACGTGGCATCATCTTTTTCCTTCTGAAGCCCGCCCACTTTAAAGAGTACTGAAAAGAGCACAAACAGAAAAACTAAAACTGTTCCAACTTCAACAAGCATTTTGTGATGTCTTAATACTAGTCTTTCAAGCAGTATTATGAGACGTTCCGCTTGTGCAGTTGCATGTACACATTTCCCATGATAACAGGCTCATTTCTGTTAATTAGGAGAAAAGAGTTACAGTCACAGTTGGCCCCTGGGCGTTGTCTATCACTGTTAATTAAAGCTCGATTGCCAGAAGTCATGTAAAACTTATCTGTCAACATTTTTTCACGTCCAAATCACTTAACGCTGCAGCAGCGACACAATCCCTCCCTCACATTTCATCCTGTCAGCTTGTCTGCAGAATCCACCAGATAAAACACACTTAAGGCTTTGAAGGACTGTTGATGAAGGCTGCTTGTGTTTTTTTTACTGTTGATGGCTGGTGTCTTCTCGCTCTCAGGTGTTCATGCTGTCCTTTGCCCCAGACAGGACCCTTCTCTCTCTCTCTCTCTCTCTCTCTCTTTCTACTTTTACTCACCCTCTCAATACTTTTATTCCCTCTGTGCCATCCCGCCTCTCTGTGCTTCTCTGTTCTCCCCCGCTCTTTCTCGCATACACTGTGTAGATCTGTCTCTCTGCCCTGTAGACACTCTTTTATCCTCCCATCCCTCTGTCTCCCCCTGGCTCCCTGCGCCTGTACTTGGCTGCTTGCTTTATAAATAGCTTGGCCTAGATTACTGCAGCTGCATTGGCGCTGGCACCAGAGGTTGGTTTGGCCAAGTGAGGTAGCCTGGTGTGTAACAAGAGGCTGGCAGTGAAGGGATGGAGGGAGGGAGTGAGTGAGTGAGTGAGTGAGTGAGTGAGTGTGTGTGTGTGTGTGTGTGTGTGTGTGTG
>JAVQJL010086954.1:0-16234 GCA_036024295.1 Nannoperca obscura
CACACACACACACACACACACACCTGTCTTACCCTCACTGCAGAACAAGCCAGCTTGCAGGTCACGGAGGATTCATCTTTTAGAGTTTTTCGGAGCAAAGGCACCAAGTCCACCAGGGACAGAGGGTTACCTGGAGAGCAACGGGACAGACAGGTGAGACAGAACCATTAAGTACTATCCAAGATGTCAACACGTCAGCACCAAGACAAGCACACCTGTACAAATATCTCACACTCACACACACACACACACACACACCTGTTGCACTCTGCACGCTGGCCAGCCAGGTGTGTATGTTGTAACGTGTTTTGGTGAGTGCTGACTGTATAATGGCTGCACAGAGGATGGCTGTGGCCCCTCTGATCTGGGGGTCCCCATGGTCAATGAGGCCCAGCATGTCACTGATATACTGCTGCTCTGTAAGGGGACAGAGGAAGAGAGCCGGGTCACAGGCGGTGCTAAAGACACAAATACAGGGGTCAGTTGATGCATTTTGTACCAGACCAGTACTTCCACTGCAGTATTTGTCAGAAATGCACTACAATCCTTTTTCCAATCACAATAGGACAAGCACAGATAAACTGAATGATGGCTGAATTCCATTTAGCTGCTTCAGTTTCAGGGTCGTGGTGTTGTGCATGGTGGCTCACTGTCACACTGCGATAGTCAACACGGGACACTTGAAGAGAACAGAGCCACCGTTAATGTTCTTAGCGACACCTGTGTTTTCCTACTACGACAAGTGAATGTGGAGGGCAACAGATCAACAAAAACAGCCGGCGTTTTCAACTTTGGGCGTTTTCACACCTAACCTGTCTGGTTCGGTCACAGCGGTGCCTTTGCCCGGTTAGTGCAGTTCATTTGGGCAGGAGGATTTGAGTGTGGACCAAAAACAACAGCTATAAATACGCACTAGTTCACAACACAGGACCTTCTGGCTGTATTTACTTTATTGTTGTTCTTTGGTTTTACTGGCGGACTACAAACCAACATCAAGGGTGCATGCCACCACCTACTGTTACCGTGTGTACCACACGTGACACACCTGACCTGGTTTGCAGTGATGCATTTTGGTTCGCTTGGATTTTTCCTGTGTGAAAAGAAACCGAACCAACGGGAAAACGCTCCAAGTTTAAAAACTTATCTATATACTCGGACCAGAGCAAACAAACTATAGGTAGGAAATTGCCCAAAGATATCCACATTTACAGTGAGCATTAGTGAGCAGGATAGCTCCGCCCACCTGAATAAGCTGAAACACCTGTTGGAATATGCACAGCCTCTAAATACATCCCCCCCCCGTTTTGTATGTTGTTCTAGTAAATTACTAATAAACACATTTGACTTAGTTGGATGAGGTGGGTGATTATTGTTGAAATACTAGAAAACTTACCCCCAATGTAATACGAACCTATTCAAGTGTCACGCATCACCTAAAAAGAAGACTGTCTTTTATCTTTTATGCCCCTACCTTCTACTGGAATGCCGTCCAGCGGCTCCAGGTAGAGGGAATTGAAGAAGGCTTCAGGATGCAGCGCTGCTGCTGCTCCGACACAGCTGACCGCCAGAGCCTTCACGCTCACTCGCACCTCCTTGTCAGGGGTCAGACCTGAAAAACAGCACAGCAAAAATTCACACACACACACACACAATGTGTCAGATAAAACATGATGTCAGACACAACTCCAACCAAATGTGTCTCAATCTTGCTCCTTGTTTAAAATATTGTTCTGTAAAAAGAATGTTCAAGGTTTTGTATCATAGTAGTGTCATAACCTTATTTAAATTATATATTTGTAGTTAAATAGGAGGATAAAAAAAACACTTTTAAACAGGTTTGATTCTCACACTCACCATTCTTTTGTCCTGTCAGCAGGAAAGAAGCAGCAAGAAGTCGTACACAGTGCACCAGTGGCTCCACCCCCTGGTCTGTATAATGTCCAATTGGACCCTTTATCCGCGATGGCTGAGAACCAGGCAGTAAGGTTAGAGACAGGCTCATAAGACAATTAGCTTCCTCTACCATCCGGTGCGAAACACTGCCGTGGGTGTGCCTGTACCTTGTTGTCAGGTTCGGGTTCTGCAGGTTCGTCCTTTGGTATGAAGCGGTCCACGCTGCTGTCTGAACCCTGCCGGTTGTGCCCTCTGCCTTCAAAGAGATGAGGCTTGCTCAGAGCTGCACGCAAACACACGTGGACACAATAAGTATAATCAAAACTTGATATCAATAAGCAGAAGCCGTCTTCAACCATGCTTTCTGTGTTCGTGTGTGTGCACGCAAAACATACCCAGTGCTGACTGCAGGAATGGCTCTGGGGTCTCTTCTTGGGAGGAAGGTGCAGTTCCTTCATCTTCTTCATCCTGTAGCGTTCCGATCTGCATCCCAGAGTACTGGCTCTCACTGCCATCCAGCACCTTGTGCACAGACACACAGAGCAACCATCTCCAGAGGGGAACTAAACTTTCTTTATAGAAACACCAAATGCAGCAAATTAGGAAAGGCCACCGCATGCATAGGACAAGTTCCCACTCATTCTGTACAGAGTTAGATTTGCTGGACTGAGGACAAAGACATGGCACAAAAAAAAACAAATGTTGCCCTTTGAAAACTCTACTGAATCATGCTCGGGTCAACAAATTTACAGCAAATCAACTACACGCAGGAAAAATCATAGGCTTGAGAACTCTACAATTGTGGTTGCCACAATCCAGAGGAAGAGCAAGCTTTTGATCCAAACTATTTAACTTTGAATAAATAAGCTACCTGAGATACATTTTATAGATAACTAGTTTTTCCTAGCAAGATGTATAAAAGCACTTTTAAACCAAGAATTTTAAAGTAATTGTTTCTCCAGGTTTGGCCTTCGCTGGAACAAAAGCCTGTCACAGCCTCTCGGAAAGGTAGAGGGAACCAAATCTGAAGGAAAACTTTTAAAAAAGGAACAGATGGTCTTCATGCTTCTACTTTGAACTCTTCACTGCAAGCCATCAAATGGGGATGTTGGGGTTGTTTGTTTTCACAAAGGTCTTTCAAAAGCATCTCATTTTTGGGAGGGAATCACTGGAAACGAGAGAGGGGCATGATGTATTGTCAATGACAACGAGAGGGGGAAAGTAGCAATAAGCAGGGAGAAGTCTGTGCATGGGTTGTGACGAACAAGCGAACGAAAGGAGAAAGGATGAAGAAAGCCAAAAAGCTTCCAGACAAGCAAGCCCCTCCCACTCAGCTCAAAGTGTCCAATTGGCTGACCTTGTCACTAGTGCTAGAGGAGGAGGTGGCATAGAAGGAGGAAGAGGAGGAGAAAGAGAAAGAAGACGACGAAGAGGAAGCAGTGCAGACAGAAGAGTTGCTGTCTGTGGCATCGGGACCCTCGGTGGAGGTTGGCGAGGGAGGGTGCTGCTCAATCAGCCGCGGCAGTGGAGTGCGCGACTGCGGCGGAGTGGGGAGAGGGGTAAAGGAGAGGGGGCCATAGAGGTAGAATTGTTAGAATGGACAGGCTCACACCAAAACGTCTCTGGGGGGGAACAGGTTAACACGACCTACCTCCCAAAAACCTAAATGATTGAAGTGTGTGATATCACATCTTCTTTTGTATTTGTACTATAAAATACTGTATATGCACCAAACAAGAGGTCAACAAAATGACCATACAAGTGGTTTGCATGTTGTACTCCATTAATCACTTATTGAATGTATAAAAACCTAACCGCCAACCAGTTCACAAAACTCTTAGACTAACAAGACTAGCATGTCTTTGAATGGAGAATATACCCAACATGGATCCTGCGGTCAGAAAAAGTTAATTTTAATAATTTACAGCATGAACCGAAGCTAATGGCTATCTGTGAAGTCAGATATTAACTCAAAGCATGATACTACGATTTGGGAAATGGTTAACGGTCATTTTAAGTGTATGCAATTTGTAGGTAATGAACTAATACATGCTAAACCACTGATGCAGCCCTTTAATGGAAGCAAGAATGAAAATTTGGTCCATTCTACAAATCCCAAGTCTATGAAGTGTAGCATCATTCTTAACCCAGGTACTATGCCATTAGGGACATTAAGGTTCATAGTTAATTACAGCATTACATGGTAATTAAGTCTTTCAGTGTCTACGCTGTTCTCTGTATTTCACACAAACACGCACATATAGACAGAAGTGCTGTAATGTTCAAGCTGTATTCTCCAACCAAATGAAATCTCACTCGCGTGCCCACACAGCCACACTGACCAGTTCTGCTACGTCTGAAGGGGTGACAGCGGAGTCTGGTCCCTCTGTGGTGGTCTGGGAGGAGTCGCTGGGTGGAAGTGAGCGGTCATTAGTGCCCAAGAGGGTCCCGCCTTCTCCTAAGGGCCCGCCCTCCGGCGTGGCGTTCTCTGGTGTGGTGTAGTCGGCCGTCTCTGGAGTAATGTTGGCCCCGCCGCTGGAGCTCCGGCTGAGCATCTCCTCCTCGTTGTCGTTTGGCGACTCGGGGGTGTCTGACGCAGACGTCCCGCCCCCGCCGCCCCCCTGCTCTGAGGAGGCACTGAGGTCCACAGAGTCGCCAGGCTGCAGGGTATGCTGGGAGGACCGTGGCTGCTCTGTGATGATGTCCACCTGGGCCGCGGAGGAGCCGTCTGCACCAACGACTGACGCTGAAGGAAAGACATTACGCAAAGATTTTTTGTTTTTTACTGCTGAGTGGGGCTTCACCATCTAGTTTTAAAAGTGACGTATAGTCTGTAAGACTGCTACAACTTTACATTCTGCTTCCTGGTGGCTGCATCTCACCTGTGAAGGCAGCGGTGGTGACCTCTGTTCTCTCAGCGTCATCCTCCAACCCATCCTCCTCCCCAGAAAGCATTTTACCTGGAAACAAGTTTAATGTCAACATAACATCAGCACTAAAACTAAAACCTGGGTGCTTTGACGGAGTACATTAAAAACAAAAACAGATTCTGCCTCAGATTTTCATGGATATATACACATTAAAAAGTAAATATTGTTACAAATATCAAGTATTTAAAGGATAAATCAACCACCATGGGTGAGTCGGTGGTGCTTTTGCTCAAACCTTGACTGACACATCAGGGAGTGAGTAGAGGTGAGCAGAGGAGATAAACATACTAGTCACCTCTCTGTTTCCTGAGAATGAGTGGACTGCAGGAAGACCCTCCCCCCGCTGCAAATGGCAGGAAACGGGAAGTAGAAACAGGAAATGAGGGGGAAAAAAGCAGCAAAAGCTCAGAAAGAGTCATAGGAAACAACAATTATTTTGAGGAATGAGTTATGAGCAAGCAAAGGAAAAAGGCCCCGAACACAGACCAAAATAGAAACTAGAGTAGAGCATCAACAGTTTGGTCGAGTAATTAGCTGGAGAAGTCAGTCAGTAAGGGTTAATGGATTAAAAGCTACCTGAAGCAGATACATTGGTGTCCAGAGTGCCAGGTGACTTTGTAAAACGCTAAAGAATCCTCATTACAGTGTACGAAAGGGAAAACAAGCTGCTTGATGTGCTTACCAATGAGCTCGAGGATGCTGCCGGAGCGCGTGCGGCTCTCGGTGTCCTGGCGGAAAACGGTGCCGTGTGAAATGCTGCCGGCGGTGATGAGCATGTGCAGAAGCTCTGGCGGGGGAGTCCTGAACATCTGCTGCAGGAGCTCCAGAGCCGCCGTGACCACGTTGTGATCCCAGTGCTGCGTGTAGTGTAGGGTCAGCTCGTACACCTTCAGACACATGCGCAGAACATTTGAGCCAAAACTCTAAAATAATGCATGAACAAACACAGACATCAGAGCGACCCCGCTCTTCGCTCTACCTGTAGCAGTTGTTCAGGTGTTGGCTGTACATCAGCCTCCTTCCTCATGACTCCAAAGCTTCCTTTGAGGCTGGTGGTGTTGACTTGCTGCTGCAGCAGAGGCATCAGGTAGCGAAGGGTTAACAGCACCCCCAGAATTAGGTGGCTGGGGTGCTCCTCATCCACTGGAACCAGCAGACCTGGAAAGGAACAGATAGTATGGGTTTGTGCTACCTTGTCCTATTTGAGCGTCTGTAGCCTGAGTACTGTAGCTTCAAGCAGTTTGATGCCAAACTAGCTCACAAATGTTAGCTGAAAGTAAAAAAAAAGAAAACCTAGGACGGTAAGAAGGTGCGTGTCCAGAGCACGTGTGTGAGTGTGGGCCCCATGTGTGTCCTTACCCAGCAGCACATTAAGGAGCCAGGTGTAGAAGTAGCTGGCGCGTCTGGAATGTTGGCACACGCTGACGGCTGAGCTGGCTGCTGTCCTTCTGATGGTGGGGGAGCTGGACTTCAGGTTGGCCACAAAAGACTTCAGCAGCACCTGAGACAAAAAAGGCGGCACTACAGTGAAAGCTTTCAGGATTTACAGATCCAGTGTGTCCAGTTAATGTCATTGTTTGGTAAATGTTTTTATTTTTTATTTTTTGTATTTAATCTAGCATAGTTTGATAATAATAGATTTCTGACAGCACTGTCAGTGCGTATAGAGCCATGATGAGAAATATAAACTTTTGAAAAGGGGAACCTCTCTTTGGCTTGTTTTAATAATGACTTTCCGGTAAACCATGATTGGAACGGTGAAGAAGCAGGAGAGGAAACACAGAATTCCCTAAGACAAAAGATGAAACGAAACAAATGATCTGAAAATCAGCGTTTCAGTGTTTCTTCTTTGTGTGGATACCTTGATCTCTCCATCATTGGCGAAGTGTCCCAAGGCGGCCATGATCTTGGGCATTGCGGCAGCCAGTGTCTCCTGTACCGTCTCCTCCTGCCGCTTGGTGATTCTGGCGAGGCACGGTAACAGGTTGACCAGGTAGGGTCTGGACCGCATGAGATGGAGGGAGGAAAACAAATGATAAAGTGAGTTATGACAAAAGAATGTGATAAAAACTCATTTTTAGATAGCAAGTTTAATTTACTTGTTGTCGTGTTAACAAAATAGAAAGCCATTTTTAGGCATTTTGAGTGTGTACCTGCATTTCTGAGGTCTGATGAGGTGGGCAAGCTCAGCAAACCTCCACAAAGCTGCCCTCAGACTCCGAGAGGCACCGTTCTACAGAGACACACAAACGCCAACATCACCATTTCGACCATCACACTAGTGTGATTATAATTGTCAATCATTACGTGACGTTACAGACGTTGGTCATTAGTCTGTGAGAATAACATGTTGCATGAATAAAAAAAGACTTACAGCACATCTCATTACCTTTTTTATTTCTTTGTATAGCTCCAGCTGCAGTCGAGGCAGGTTGGAGTCCATCAGCGCCTGGAGAGAGATATCAAAATCATCATCCTGGGCAACATGGCATTAACAGAAATAATGCTTTAATGTATACTGTGGAAATTATACGCATCATCTTCTATTGTTTGGAAATTAATACACAAGGTGAAAACACATCCGGTCACATAATGCAAACACAGATCATGGCTCATTATTCTGTGAATGTAGCACGTCCTCAGTGGGTGCCAACTGAAAGTGAACTGATGTTCAACTCGTTGTCCTATTATTGAAGAAAGAACGAAGGACAACTTTGACAAGAGCCTTGCTGGAGGAATACTCGGCCCCGCTCACTTTGATGATTTTGTTCAGGCACTCGTCGGCTACCATCCGAACATCTGATTCGCTGTCATCACTGCAGAGCAGGAACATCTCCATGGCGATGCCAAGCAGTTTCTGAAACTCTGGAGACGTTCTGCTCCCAGGACCATAGAGAGGAAAAGTGAGGCGAATGTCATTACGCACATAGATATTCAGCTCAACAGACATTGTTTGTATATGTCAATAACACCATTCTGAACTGTTAACACATGAAACACAAGTGAACACCCACACAACGGACATTCTTCCAGTCAGCTGTATTTCACTCAGAAGCTTTTCACAGACTACCGTGAATTCCTGCCCTTCTGTTCTGTTCAGTTAATTATTAAAATAGCTTGAAAAATATGGCAACCATTCTGCCGTGTTGGCCAACAAAAACATGGGGCTTACTGTCCCGCCCAAGCGGTAAAATCTGATTTGGTAGCAGTCAAATTTCATGGCCATTGGATGAGACCCAATTCAAACTGGACTACATCACATACACTCCATTAAATGTAAATTTGTCTGAAAGAAAAAAGTTCAAACAGCAAGGCCTACCTCAGAGATTGAGCCACAATGTTTTCACATATTGTCAGGCAGTGGGTGACCCTGTCCTTTTTTGTGGTAGCTTGTTCCTTTTTCCTGTGAAAGAGGAAAGATTGGGGAAGGTGAGAAGAAGGAAGAGAGAGCAAAAGGCAGCAAAAGACAAGGAAAGAGAGACAGAGGCAGAGAGAGAACAATTGGTTAAGAGACTGACACATTACCTCAGAGAATTCAACTGCTGGACATTAGACCATCTCTAAACAGGATCCTGATTAAATCTCTTGTTAATAGCCAAACCGCCCAATGAATGGAATACAGAATATTAGAAGGCAGTGCCACCCTAATAAACACTGCTGTAGACATCAACTAAAAAAGATGATGGCATTATTTATGGCAGCATAATGACATGTAAAGAGCACAGGATGTAGAGATGAGAGATCCATACTTGTGCAGCTAATTCAAGGTACCTGCTGTTTTACATTATGTCACGAAGTAGCAATGATCCCTACGGCTACATGTGACCCTTAAACACTACAACCATCATGATAACAAAACAGTGCTAGTTGTTAACATGGTAGACTACTTGGAGATGGGCCTATAATGAATACCTGTGATCGTAACAGTTTGGATTTTGTGCGACTTGCTTGTGACTTTCTGTATATAATATGATCATATGAGAGCACCAGGCCCCACAGATGCTTTCCACCGACTGCAGAAGCTCAATGCATGATTGGAGAGGCCTGGCTTTCCCCTAAGCTAAGTCCTTATTGGCTCACCTAATTTAAACATCTTCAGTTTCAACATCTAATCCTATCCAGGATAATAGCTTTCAGACTTTACATGGACTAGAAGTTGAAACTAATTGTATACAACACGTTTAAATGTGTGGCATTAGTGTAAACTGTCTTAACTACAGTATATTGCCTTAAAATATTGGTTATAGTGTACACTAATCCATTATAGAGACTGTATTGCTGACAACGGGTGAGTGGCAAGTGAGCTTGCTGAGCTTTAACACCAAACCCACTTTAGAGCCTTTCAGATCTCCTTGAAATGACGGACTAAGCTGAAAAATACATGTAAAAGATGGTACTGTCATTACTGAAGCTGTTTGGCATGTGCTCCTTGAATTAAAAAAAGCTTGGTTCCTTGAGCAGGGGCACAACAAAAACAAGGCACGCATCCCCAGTCGTTGAATAACCTCCATGGATCGGGGTGCGACGGACAGGCGTAAATGACGTCAGCCCGAAGGCTAGCATATTAATGCACCTGGTCAGTCGGTCATCAAGCACTTGTGATAGCTGTCCTACATAATGTAACGCTCACATTGTGACCGTGGCTTTCCAAACAGAACTGTTAGTCCGAGATCAACTCATTGACATTGAACAATTTAATTGATCCCTGACCACTTTTGCTGGTGTGTTGGCATCAATTAGCTGACGTTAGTTATCATTTAGCCAGTCTAACCATAAAAATCTATCGCTGACGCTCAGCTGCTAATGTCAGGCGAAGCAGTCTCGCTAAGCATTGGTGCAATGTCGTAGCAGACCTAAAATAGTAGGTACGTTTAAAGAACAGCGTAGACCCTGGTTGTTAGCTTGCATATTAGTATAACTAGCTCCAATCCAGCACTAAACCTTGGTTACCGGAGAGGCAAAGACGTTAGCTGGCGAGCTAAGCTACCCGTCTAGCCCAGCGGATGGTAGCTTGTCATGCAATCGCCATGAGACAAAATTCCACTTACTGCCTCTGGACAAGCTCCTCTGCGGTTGGTGGTCCCTGTTGCTGCTGGAATGACTTCAGAGATTCAAAGGCCTTCATCAGTTTTTCCATGGTGGCCATTTTAGCAATAAACAGTAAGCAAGCTAGCCTGGCTAGCTAATATTTACTATGTGAGCTAACTAGCTAGCACAGGGCAAGTTAACGCACGGAGAGAGCAAGCGGTGCGTAGTGCGACGAGAGTGCTAACACTGCTCGCGACAACTACCACCGGCTCTCTACCTTCACTTCGTGCAAGATATCTCTTATATTTTCACAATGTTATTCCTAAATGAACACAAGTTGGTTGATAATAAGCCATCTTTGATGCAGCGATGCGTTCCCCCGACAAATCAAACCAGGAAGTGGCATATGTGAGAGCTAAACATTGGGGGCCGGGGTGCAAAGTCAGCGGCCAATCAGAGTGCGGATTTATGTTGAGTGACTTGAGAAATAGCCAATGGGTGACTGTGATTTTTTTTTCTTTTGTTGTTATTGTTGCTGTCACGGGGTCGCTGAAATCCAGATTGGAAAAACACATTTAAGCAACACCGATGCGCTAGCTGTGGCTTTTATCCGTGCTCCAAGAAAGAAGAGTGGGAGGTGTGACAGTGGGGAGGCTAAGTGAGATTCTTGTGAATCAAATTAGAGGAAAAACACGTGCATGGAAATCTAACTTATCTCTCACATTCACAATAACACTGTAGTTTATTACTCCCCATCTCTGACTCCGTGGGAGGGAGGGGCAAAGAATGAATGGAGAAAAAACACCCAATAGAAATAAACCTATAACTTTAATGTGTAATGCATTTCTATGTCATTGGGTGACTGAATTGTGGTAGTAATGAGAGCTTTAATAAAGTCCTACCTGCAGCAACTATCATCTAATGCCACCAATGTAGATACATATTGTGGCTTGGACATTACATACTAGCATGACACTATTTTCTATGTTCTACCTTGTTTTCTCCAATATATGCTCATGTATTCACAACAAACAGCAATATGTCTCAAATAAATAAAGACAAGTATTTTTATACAAATGGCAGTGTATTATTTCATAATTACAAATGTCAGATATGGTACAACAACCAGTGATACAACTTGTACAATAATTAACAATGACTGCAGTGGTTGAACGACATGACTGTACAGTTACAAAAAAAGAAGAAAAATCAAGAAGTCCCAGGCCCTGTTTGAATACCAATAATGCATTTGTCATTCCTCCCTTCCTTGAATATAACACTTATCTGACATATCTGGACAGAGGCGTGACGCCCCAGAGAACCTCCAGGCAGTTATTGGTGGTTATCCCAAAACTAGACTCAAGTGACATCAAGGAAATGAGGATCTCTCACTTCTAAACGGTGCTGGGGAGCGCCATCCCAGTGTTTAGGGGGGAGACTCATCACCACCACCGCCTTGGAGGAAGGCAGGAGAGAAGGAATGCTTGTTATGTATTCAAACAGGGCCAACTCAGCTGGTCACCTTGCCATTTATAAAGTTGTCCTCAGATACCAGTGAGATATGTTGGCACTAGAAGGTCATCATTTACATATACAAGGAACCTGAAGTATTACAAACCGATACATGCTTGAGTAATAAAACATATGTTTGTTTTTTTTAAAACAGGCATTACAATGCACTTAGTGCGGACATTCAAAACTGTTGAGCTGTTTAAAGTTCCTTTATGTGAAGGAATTTCTCTCAGAATGGACGGAATGATAAAGAGGTTGAAAAAAAAAAAAAGGCGCGTGTCAGAACATAACTCAGTCATTGGCACATACAATAAAGGCTGTCAGTCTTTCTTCAGTAAATTTTTCATATTAAAAGTTCAATTTACTTAATGTAGCTTTTGGTATAATTGGCAAAAAAGTTAAAGACACTTCCTATAGTCATAGTCAAAACACACCATAGTGCAATGAAACTAAACAGAATTTATTTACTGCTATATGGATGGTGTAGGAGTAAAGTTCAAACAATAACAGAGGCATGGGTGGCAAACAGTTTAGTTTCCCTGTGAGAGTGAGTGAATGTGTGTTAGAGCTTAGTTACATGTTAGAAATACATCATTTACAAGGTTTTTGAGGCTAAAGAGCTAAAAGGCTAAAATCTACATAGGTAAGAGAAATCAGCTTTAAAATGTGCCTGAGAGCAACAAAAAATAAAGACACTCAGAAACGACAAGCCAGCAACAGCTAGATGCAAGCGTTCGATTCCTGATTTTTGATAATGGAATGTGCAACAGGGGACAACATTTTTGAACAAGCCAACTCTCCAAATTAGTTAATGACATGGGGAATAACATGCGTACCATTTTAAATGTAAGCAGTCTTGAATAGTTTGAAATTCAAATGAGCGACATTCAAGTCCCTACATGATTTTGAACTATTGTATTGTTGTACTTCAATGCATTAGATTGAACAAAAGCCGCGTTTGCATACAGTGTAATATAGACATATACACACACAAAGCTAACATGTCCAGATTGGGTATTCACAGCATTAAAACAGGTGGTGGGGAGTAAACAGCGACTGCCTCAAAAGCAAAATTTAAAAGCAAGATGGCATCATATGCCTCCGAAATGACAATGAGAACAAACAAATAGTGAACATAATGAATCCTGATAAGAACAGAATATGTATTTGTTCTTGATTGGTTAACTTGGAAGGAAACACTTCTACGATGAAAGAAAAGAGCGCAACAAATGGTTCTGCAAGTGGTGGAGCGTTCCTGTACACGGATGATGGCAACTCTGCAGGCAGGAGTATTCCCCTGTTCCTCCCTTTCTACACACAAACAGGAAACTGTCTCAAGTCATTCCTAAAATAGAACACCATACAGGATTTCGATGGGATAGTTAAAAAGGTAGGCGCTATTACGATTAAGACATTTTATTTTCATCTAGTACAAACACAGCTAAAGCCACGGAATCTAACTGGAGGTCTACTAGCAGGATATGTGGCCGACCGGCATTGTGCTATCTGTGATCAGCAGGAACAGAGGCCATAGCAGGCTGTATCTTGACTCAGCACAGAGGCTAATAGCTGCTGACAGCTGAATCAATGGAAGTTAGTTTAATGCAACAGCAATTTGTTATCTAGATGAAGCCCTACAGGGCCATCATCCTCATCTGTCTCTATGTTCCAACTCGTTCTCCAGTCAACCTGTCCTAGCCTTTCAGCTATACTAAAAACATGGCTGGCAAATTACTCGGATATTTCAAGGGAAAGGATTTCCGCTTCACACATGAAACAGGTTTATATTAACTGGACACGCCAGGGGGGAAAAAACAACAAAGAAAAGCCAGGTAGTACAACAAAAGAAGTAAGAATAAAGGATGATAATAAAGATAAATCACCAATATTTATTTTGCCTGAGTGAATAATGTAACAGATTTTTAACTTAACAGCCGTGCTGCCGAAGGAAACACTGGCCAGCATCTGAAATTAACGTTCTGAGCCTTTTTGCAGCTCATGGGAGATTTTTGGAGAGGTCTGGGAACGTTAATTATCAGGCCTTGTATTGTGGGAAAAAAAGCCTCTGAAATATTTCCCTAGTATTTTTAAAGATTCGTATTGTTGCACATGCGGACTAAGATTGTCAGAAATAAATGCATACCATCTCTGCTAGAACCGAGTTGGTGCAGGCACCGGGAAGACGGCTGGGTGCACATGCCATCCACTCCAGCGCAGCCTGGTTAACTGGGCTGAGTGCAGGACGTTGATTATCCCTTCCAAACCAATTTAAATCAAAGGGGGCAAGTGGAGATCTGGGAAACACATGGCAAAGCTAAAGCAGCATGGCATCAAAACATCAATGTTAGACTGGATTTATCCCCCTCCCCCCCCAAATATCATTTGGATCTATGCGCTTCGTTCAGATCTACCTGAGCCTTGGTTTGGGACCAGGTGGATCTGATGCTGCTAACAACACATCAAGTTGGCCAAATCAATGACAAACATATAGCACATATAAAAACAAAAAAAGGCCTTATGCTACATGAGAAAAATAAAAAGACTACTGGTACTGTGCTTCTTAAAAAAAAACTCCCCAATACATATTATCCATTCTCGTTCCAAAAGAAAAGAAAAAGGAAATAAAAATGTAATGTATGCATTCAAGTGGTACTTTTATGGCTTTTTGTACAATACAACCTTTAGTGAAAATATACATCTAGACATAAATTCAAGTACAAATGTACAAAATCTTTAAACTCATACTTTTTTCTTTAATTATAATACACTTTTAATACAGCTCATAAATACAGGTCAACATTCACTGAGTTCCTAAGATTTGCGCTCGGTTGGAGTTTGTGGTGAAGTTCAGCGGCGAGGAGGGGGGAGGAGGAGGCAGGTGGAGGGAGTGGTTTAAAGTCGTGAGGGCTCTTCGATCTCGTCGTCACTGTAACCGCTCTTAAAACAGACCTGGGAAGAACCAAAAATTGAGGATATATCACTAACATTAGCAAACACCATCAGTCTGCGCCATCACTTGTGCAAGATGGTGTCAGCGCCTGCAACGTTAACCTTGACTTAACCACATCACAGGAGGATTTCTGTCGAGCCCAAGCTGGTGTCCAGCCCTCAAACACACGACTGTGAACATAAGACATGCAGCTGAAGCACAGGTTAGCATAGATTTGGCAGCAATAAATTGTGATAAAATTGGTTATTGTACTTTCCATAATTATAGTGTAACAAAAAAACCCTGCTTTTTTTAATGTGTTACGCCTACTTCAAATGATGTGTAGTGTCCTTGATAGAGACCTGATAATGTTGTATTAGTTTCTTTATGATGAACAGCTGCCTTATCTTTGACTGATAAACTTTTTTTTTTTTTACCTGGCAAACATGCAGAGGTAGTTGTGAGCAGTGTCTGCAGGCTGAATACAACCTCGTCCAATAAGACAGGGCGGTTTGTATGTAGCCTTAGAGGCAAAACACAGGGTGAAAAATGTCCTCTGCCTGTGAAGCTTATTGCTGTGAGCACATGGTAATAATTGATGTCAGACAGAAGAGCATATTGGCATTTCCTAGCTTATCAAACAGAGTGACTGTAATAAGAAAGCCAAAGAGACGCTATAAAAGTTACATTTTGAAAAGTGAGAGGGAAACTGCTGCCCTTGAATTTAAGGAAAATTCAAACAAATACAGAACAAAATGAAAGGTCTCTGTAATAAAGAGCAGGTGAAAGATCGTGGACATAACCAGTTAGTTGAGTAGCTCCTGTTACCAATAATATATGTTAATATCATTTTTTTAATCAATGACAAACCCACAACGACGGACCGAGCTTCTCTCAAGAAAAGATTCTTCATGTTAGACCTTCTGAGACAAAGTGGCACAGCAACACAAAGAGAAGAATATGCAAAAGGAGCTTTAGACCCCAGAGAAAAGGAAAAAGAGAGGCCTCATTCTAACCAACTTAAATCAGGAATGACGGAACTGGAAACAACCACTTTCACAAGGGTAATGTTTCCACATGTTGAGTTTGGACGAGGCCTGGAAAAACAAGGAAGGAAGGAAAGAAGGAAGTAGAGGAAGTACCTTAGCCCCCACCCCCTCGGACAGTTGGCGGAGCACTAGCACTTGCCTCTCTTCTGAACAGGCGGTAGAAGAAGCCTCTCTTTGGTGGAGGATTGGGCCGGTTCACGTCCAGGTCTGAGCACAGCGTCCCGTCAGTCTCATAGACGTTGATCTCTTTGAAGCACTCCATCTCAATCATCTACAAAAGGGATGAGAGGTCGGGTTATCTATCCTGATAGCTTTCACTTCCTTAAAGGTTTATTGTTATTAAAAAAAGGGCCTTTGGGTCAGCATATTTATTTATAACAACCCTCTATACAGGTAGGTGTTTTCTGGTATCCATCTGGATTGGGCATTTAGGGTGCAAGTGAACACCTCCACACCTCGTCTCATACATATTCAGTAATGTGACTCATTCACAGGCTATGGCATATTCACATTTAAAAGCATTTACATGGATTTGTCCTCCTACATTACTCTTAAAGGAAGGTATTCTCCGTTAATACGGGTCTTTCTATGTCACCGGTGCTGTACTGCGTTGTATCTGTCTGCTGTGGGACTGAACGATGACATCATCTCAGCGGCCTGAGCCTGCAGTACCTCGTTCTGCCACGGGATGGAGACGCTGCCTGTGACAAACTTGTGGTAGAAGTCGTCGTCTGTGGGGTCAAGGTTCACGCCTTTGACAGTGGAGAACTGCTCGATGTCCAGGACGTCTTTACAGTACACGGCCCGAGGCTGAGAGAGAGAGAGAGAGAGAGAGAGAGAGAGAGAGAGAGAGAGAGAGAGAGAGAGAGAGAGAGAGAGAGAGAGAGAGAGAG